>CABHPP010134376.1:0-36244 GCA_902168425.1 Peromyscus attwateri
GCACAGCGCCTGGGACTACCATGGACCATGGGTAATGTTTGCAAACTATGTTTCCACATGAATTCAATTGCTAATCTGTTGGCATTAAGAGAGCATTTACATGGGTATGGTATAAACCTCAGCCCTGGGGATGCTGAGGCAGGAGAATGGTGTGGAGCTTGAGGCTACTCTGGGCTACACAGTGAGTTCTAGCCTAGTCTGGTCAATGTAACAGAGTAAGACCTTGTCTCAGAGAGAGAGGGAAGGAGGGATATTTTTAATTATTCGCGTGGGCTCAAAATAGTCCCAAGGTCCTTAGAAGGGAAGGAGAAGACTCCTTCGGAGCCAGCGAGGTGCCTGAGGCAGGATGGTGGAAACATGGGAGCTATAGGCGAAGGGGAGAGGGAAGGGATTCCTTCCATGCCTCCCAGCTGCCCACGGAAGCTGGAAAGAATCAAAGAAAGATCCCATGTCTGGAGACACCAGAAAAGAAGGTGCCCCTGCTGCCGTCAGGCTAACCTCCTGCAGCCCCAGCTACATGTCAGCCAGCAGCATCCTGCTGTGACCTAGCTCGGCCGCTTGTGCTTTCCTGGGTACAGAAAGGACATTCTGTCCTTTTATGCTGGACTGCAAACTGGGACTCATCTGCTATGTGGTAATACACACTAACATACTAACCAAAAAGGTTTTTTTTTGTTTTAAACTTCAGAAGTAATGACAGTGGCCGGGGAGACGGCCCAGTGGGTGCAGTATTTGTGGTGCAAGCATCAAGATCTGAATGCCGGGGAGACAGAGACAAGTGGGTCTCTGGAGCTTCCTGGCCAGGCATCCCAGTCTAATAGGAAAGCCCCAGGGCCAGAGAGAGACCCTGTCTGCAAAAATGAGGTGGATGGTTCTTGATGAACAACACTTGAGTTTGATGGGCAGATAGCACACACACACACACACACACACACACACACACACAGCTCACATATGCACATATGGATACCTGCATACATGAACATATCCTCTCACATATGCCACACTTTCATGTGTACACAAACTAATGATTTCAAGGAGTGAACTGACAGATCTGTAGGTTTCCTCAAAATAACTGAACACACTCATTGCCGATCACGGGTTAGGAATGGAGGTCACAGAGCTGGTGACAGGTGCTATGCATAATCATTTAGTGGTGATTAAAGATTTCCTCTTTAATGAGGAAATAAATTTGTCCTTTGTGATCCAAGCCCTTCCAAAGTCTAAGTGCTGCTCCTAAGATTTACATCTAAACATCACATCTCTGACTTCTATATAGATGCCACGGTACACATGTGCCTGGACACACACACCTACACAGAGAGACAAAATATAAATATGAATGTACATATGTACATATGTGAGTAAACATTTATATACATATATATATATGCATATTTGGCTGTTAGAGTCATTGTGATGGAAACGAGAATTTGTCCAGCATAATGACCACGTGAGCCAGCCCTCCGGCCTCTGTTCACCAGCCTGTTCCAGCATAACATATGATGCTGATGCACACAGACCCAGAGCATCCTTGCCACGGGCCATTAGCTGAATAAAAAACTCAAGTCTCTGTGTCCTCATCATGCATGATTGAAATGTCATCTACCAATGGATGCTTTCATTACTTACAAAAAACAATCCATCCCAGCGCTGGCATTCAGAGTCAGTGGCACTGAAACTCAACACGGGTTATGAGAAAAGTCAGCTGAGGCCTATAATTAAATGGAAATATTCACCTGCAAAGAACTGCAGCCTATGATATCATTGTTGCTTTTGTTCTAGCATTGCACTGTAATTTTGGCAAATTTCTAAGTTAGTGGACTGTAAGACACGGAGAGATTCTGTTGCAAATGAAGGCCACATGCTCTTATTGATAGAGTCCTGTGCCCCCCCCCAAATACAGTGCGCACTAGTTATTTTTCTATTGTTTTGATTAGAAACATGACCAAAAGCAACTTAGGGAAGAGTTTATTTTGCCTTGGCTTCCATCCCTGCAGAGGGTATGTGTGGGAGAGGAGGCAGCAAGCGGGAGACACTGTGTCAGAACCAGGAGGCTGAGAACATGCACCTTAGCCACAAGCACCAAGAAGAGAGAGCTAACTGGAGGTGGGACTAGGCTAAGAGCGCTCAAACCTCTCCCCAGTGATACACTTCCAGCGAGGCCTCACCTCCTAAACCTCTCCAAACAGTACCACCAGCTGGGGAACAAGTGTCCAGATACCTGAGCCCATGGGGACATTTCAAACTGCTGCACCATGTCACCATGACCCTTCACGGTCAGGACCATCCCCAGCCATGTGGACCTCACAGGGAGTTAAAACGGTGGCAGCCCCTGGGTGCTCACTGGATCGCTAGAAAAGAATACGAAAGCCGTTGTCTTTGGCCAGGCGAATACTTCAAAAATCCCCCTTCTACTCCCTCTCCCTTTGTTTCTTCCTCTTCCTATCCATCCCATGATCCCAGGGGCTGAACCCAGGGGCTTGCATTCTACTCAAGTGCTCTATCACTGAGCTACATTCCCAGTCTTCTCTCTGTGTGTCTCTGTCTCTCTCTTTCTATTATATATATATTTCTATTTCTTACTG
Source organism: Peromyscus attwateri (assembly GCA_902168425.1). Taxonomy (NCBI): domain Eukaryota; kingdom Metazoa; phylum Chordata; class Mammalia; order Rodentia; family Cricetidae; genus Peromyscus; species Peromyscus attwateri. The sequence goes on from CABHPP010134376.1 coordinate 2,589, forward strand.
AGATACCTAGGTTGGCCTTGAATTTCCTCTGTACGGCAGACAGATCTTGAACTTGGGACCTCCTGTCTTAGCCTCCCCAGTAACTGGAATTACAGGCCTATGCCACCAGGTTTTGTTTTTGTTTTTGTTTTTTGTTTGTTTGTTTGTTTGTTTGTTTTTTTAAACTATCTACTAGATCCTAGGCTGGCCTTGCAAAGATCTGTGTAGCTGAACATGGGTAATCTTGATCTTGAATTTCAGATCCTCTTGCCTCTACCTCCCAAGGGCTGGGATTCCAGGCTGGCCCCCACTACACCTAGATTATACAGTGGACTGTGCCTGGATTGTGCCAAGGCTCTGTGCATGCGGGGCAATCACTCTACAATGGAGCCACATCCCGCACTGAGAATCCCATTCTGAAAAGAGAAAAGCCACAGGCTTATCATCCGGATACAAACAGTTATTCGTATCTTTCTGAATGTGGTTTGAAGAAACCCCTGAAGGTCATCATGTCTCCCTGCCATGTCCCATTTGTCTCTCCCACACAACTGAACTGTCTCAAAGTAGAGAAAGAAGATGTTTCCGTGGGCCCCAGAGAAGGAAGGTGCACACTGGTCCATGGATTTTCCTCCCCATACTGCTGCTGTCTCGTTTATGTCTTTTATTCTTCATTTTGATTATTTCAGGGGGTGTTTGGAATCCAACTTTGTACATGTGAAGCAAACACTCTACCATGGAGCTGTCTCTAGCTGCCTGCTTTCTGAGGACCAGACATAGTGCAAGAGATTAAGAAGATTTCGAGGGAGGTGTCTACACGTGCATCAGCCAGGTTGCCAACAGTTAAATGAAAATTCTCCTATGCCCTCTTCAAATCAAAGAAAACCAAAATACCGTGCTATTATGCATAGTTATGAGAAGATACCTAACAAAATTTAAAATCTGTTTATCTTTTGGTGAGTGTGTTTGAGTCTGCAGTGTGGGGGGAGTGGCGCATGTGTACTTGTGAGTGCAGGTGCAGGAACTGACAATCAGAAGCCTGAGGAGGATGCCAGCCTTATTCTGTCAACTCGCTGCTTTATTGCTTTATTACCTTAGACTGGGTCTCTCACTGAGCCAGAAGCTAGACAGGTAGCCAGCAAACTCCAGAGACCTGTCTCTGCCCACCACAGCCCTGGTTAGAATTACTCCCAGTTTTAATGTGGGTGCTGGGGATTCCAACTCAGGTCCTCGGGTTTGCATAGCAAGCCCTGTTACCTAATGAGGCATCTCCCCAGCCTCTGATGTAGGGCTTTTGAAAATTGTCGTCTTGATTGTATACATCTATGGGGTCCAAGGTGATCTAGGTCAACAGACGGATATCTTGGCATCAATCAATCGGGGTTGTGAATGTTTCCTTCTTCTTATCATTGCTGTTTGTTCAAGTGTTCAGCTTGGGCTCCTGTCCCACAGCAGCTGGAGCTGGGGCTCCTGCAGCTCTCTGAGGCCCAGTTTCTGCCCTCTTTTAGCTACCCCCATACACCTCATGATAACTAGTATTGGAATTCCTGCCATGTCCTCTGCTGAAGGACTCTCCACGCATCCCACTGCCTCCAAAGTATTTCTTTAATTTTTCATTACATCTCTTTAATTATTTGTGTGCGTGGGGGCACATGGGTGGCACGGTATGACTATGGAAGTCAGGGGACAGCTTCCCAGAGCTGGTTCTCTCCATCCGTTGTATGAGTTTCAGCCATGAACTCAGGGTATCAGACTTGGTGGCAAGCAACTCCACTCTTTGAACCATCTTGCTCCCCACTCTCCTGAAGAGCGTTTGACTCACCCCAGGTGTTGGCCTCACCAAGGGTTATGCCAGGTCCCCCCGGTCAGCGCAGCAATTGTCAAAAACTTGGCAACAAATGCTGGCAAGGATGTAAGAAAGAGGACCCCTTCTTACTGTTGGTGCACATAAAAACTAGTCCAGCTACAGCAGAAACCACTGTGGAGAGTTCTCAAAAATATTAAAAAGAGAATTTTCATAAAACCCAAATATTCCACTCCCAGGTAGCTACCCAAAGGGCCCTCTATCCTAGCACAGAGATACCTGTTCCTCCATGTTTATTGCTGCTCTGTTCACAATAGCCAGCAAATGGCATCAGCCTAGACGTCCATCAACGGGAAAGTGGATAATAAAAATGTAGCATGTATGCCCAGTGGAATCTTAGGCAGCTGTAAAGAGAAATGAAGTTATGAAATTTGCAGGGAAATAGATGCATCTGGAAAGTGTTTATATTAAATGAGGTAACCGTGACCTAGAAAGAAAAAAAACTACATCTCTTCTCCTCCCCTCCCCCTTCCCTCCTTTCCCTCCTCTTCTCTTCTACCCTCCCTTTCTCTCCCCTTCCTTCCTTCCTTCCTTCCTTCCTTCCTTCCATCCCTCTCTTTCTCTCTCTTGTAATTCTTTGATAATTGTATGCATTTTTATCATATTCATCACCTTCTCCAACTCTCCCCAGATCCACCCCATTCCCTGCCCACTCAAATCTGTGATCTTTTATTTCTTAGACATATCTAATCCAACTTGTGCTGCCCCTTTATTCTTGCATATGCAGCCCTCTACCGGAGCAGTTGGCATACCAGGGGCCACACACACAAACAAAAAACAAACAGGTTTGCCCTGTCCCTGTTGCTAGTAGCCCTCTTCACATCAGGATTGGGTCTGGCTCGAGCTTATGCAGGTCTTCTGCACACCTACACAACCACTGTGAGTTCCTATGTGCGACTGCCTCACTGTGTCTGGAAGGTACTAGTTATCTGTAGTCATCCACTACCTCTGCCTCTTACAGTCTTTCCACTCCCTCTTCAACAATGATCCCTGGCCTTGGGCGGAGGGGATGTGATATAGATGCCCCATAGGGATGAGCATTCTGCAGTCTCATTCTCTACACCTTAATCAGTTATAAGTATCTATGTTAATCCATGCAAACAGAAGCTTCTCCGTTGAAGGTTGAGAGATGCACTCATCTATGGGTACAGTGATAGCCATTAGGAGTCAGTTTAATACTGTGTCCATTTATCAGGATAATAGTAGGAGGGTCTCCACTAGGGCCTATAACTTGCCTAGCCACAGGTTCTTGACCCTGGTAATGGTGCCGGTATAGGTGCCATCTTTTGGAGTGAGCCTTGAATCCAATCAGAAAGCAGTTTGTTACTCTTATGCCATTTATGCTACTGTAGTATCAGTGGGCACGTCTTGCCAGGCCAGTCATTATTTTAGCTCACAGAGGTCACATCTGGGTAAGATCTTCTCCTCTGGTAATGTGCACAGTACCTTCCAGCACTATGAAATCGATTCAGTAAGGATGGGGCTCCCAGGTGAGTACCAGTTAGATTTGTACATGTTGTATGACACAAGTGTGATGTCTTCAGCAAGAGGGTCTTACCATCAGGTTCTGAAGAGAAACCAAAAGTAATAGCAATAGCCTCCGGTCATTTGAGCCCTGCAGCTGTTCTCCAGGGACTGTCTCCTCCTCTGGACCCCCTCCTTCCCTGTGGGACCTGTATGTATGCGTGTCTTGTAAACAATTACAGAAAAAGAGGCCAGGAGTTGAAAGCAAGGGGTACATGGAAGGGGCTGCAGGGAGGAAAGGAAAGGGGGAAATGATAGTATTATATAATAATCTAAAATTTTTTCATTTATTTTAGAAAATGAAGAAATCTTAACAAATTACAGATTTATGCGACTGTATCAATACCATTACTATTATGAAATAAAGAAAAATAATTTACTATTTTCACTTTTTCAAAAGTAAGATTTTTTTTAATTTGAAATTAATCTCTTTATTTCAGCAAACCTAAAAGTCTGGCTTAATCTTATACAAAACATGGCCTTTGGGCCTCAGATTCTTAAGAATAAAGGAGGGGGAGAGTCATTTGCAGCAGGGGAGGGGACACCGTGACCAGAAAATGATGTGTAAAAAGGCAGCACATGCTAAACCCTATCTCCATCGCAAGCGCATCCCTCAATTACTGTTATAAAATAGGATATCAATTCTCCATGCCTTAGGAAGAGGTATTTATTCCCATCTATCAAGTACATTTCTCAGGCTAACCAAAGATAATCATATGTAAATCAAAAATACAAAAAAACAAACAAACAAACAAACAAACAAAAAACCCTGCCTCCTTGGAAGATAGAAACCTTCCTTGTAAGATGCACCAAGTCATACAGATGGTAAAGCATTTAATTTCCCAACACAGTCCCAACTAGTTGATGGTGGATGCTTGAGGTGACATGCTGGGCATTTGGAAGAAGCATCAGTGATGAGGTAGAAGGAATTGATTATTAATGTCTACCATGAGAAAGGGAAGGTAAGCTTGCAAGCCACTTGGATGCCCAATGTTTCTGAATGCCAAAAGGAGATCCAAATGAGCAAATCCGTGTCTTTCCTAAGCTGAGCTACCATGGAGAACATGCTTTTTAAAGTCTATTTTTATCAGACAATTTGTCAACTGAGACAAAGTCCAGTTGGGGGTGGAGTGCCACTGGGATGGAGCAGAGCTTGAGTGAATGTGGCTCCCAAAGCATACTGGGTCCTCTAGATGGGTGTCTGGCAAGGCCAGGCCATCTGCTCAACCCTGGGGCAGGGACCCTGTGAATGTGTCTCATGTGGGACAGATGAATGGAGGGTACCCTGGCATCAACTACCACATGTCTCTTCAAATATCTGTCTTTGCTATTTGTGCATGTGTGCTCAGGGCACACTGCTCTGTGTGAGTCAGCAGTCTGCAACCAGGACCGCTCCTCCCCAGGTACCTCAGAGTACCTACATCTGTAGGATCTATGGTTATCTCACTAAAGGAAGGAAGGGCTACTGTCACCTCCTGGAGAGAAGCTGGGAACACAATGTTCTCCTACAGGTATATCAGGTAGCCTTCACAACACACACAGATCTGCCCCCAAATGTCAATCCATGCAAACACATTAAGGTCAAAGGTCCCAGGCTCTACTGCTCAAACCACCTCACAGCAGGACTACTATGCAGAAAGCAGGCCAGGGACCCTCAATGTGATGATTGATGTTGACTGCCAGCTTGACCAGACCTAGAGCCACCAAGGAGACAAGCCTTGGGGCAGGTCTGTGAGCAGTTTCTAGATTAGATTAATTGAGGAGGAGGGAAGATCCACCCTGGATGTGGCCATTGCCAGGCCACAGTCTGGGGCCCAGCATTGGTAAAACAGAAGACAGAGAGGTGAGGATCATCATCCATCTCTCCTTGTCTCCTGGCTATGGCCGCAGTATGACCAGATGCCTCACGCTCCTGCCACCATGGCCTCTACCACAATGAACTGTTCTCTCAAACTCTGAGCCAAATAAACCCTTCCTTCCTTGACTTGCTTTTCTTGGGTATTTTCATCATAGCAATAAGAAAAGTAACTAAGACATCCAGTATGCATCCTGTCCTGTCTGTCTTGTGACCAAAAGCAAGAAGTCAGCCCACACCAAGCAGGAGTCAGCCCACACCAAGCAGGAAGTCAGCCCACATCAAGCAGGAGGTCAGCCCACACTAAACAGGAAGTCAGCCCACACCAAACAGGAAGTCAGCCCACACTAAACAGGAAGTCAGCCCACACCAAACAGGAAGTCAGCCCAGTCCACAGCTCTGAAGCAAGGATGTAAACATTATTCACTGGTACAGACAGTTCTGCAGAAAGTGATGGCCAGAGGAACTACAAGTTTTAGCAAATCCTTTGGCAGGTGGGGAGTGTCAGCACGAAAACAGCAGAGGCCAAAACTAAAACACATTCCAGCAGGGAATGGATGCCTGGCAGCCACTCATGGGGGCTGTCATGACCCATTAGAGCTTAGGAAGCTCACAAATTAATCTTGCTCTAAATATGATTCCCTACCACAAGAGAGGGGCTGACTTCAGCCACACATCAAATTCAGCAGTATGAAGACATAGATCCTTGGATGCAGCAAAGTCACTCCTAGGAAATCCTGTGGATGGACTCACATGTCTGGGAAAGTGGGAAGGACCAGGGATGGCTCACGGCCCAGCAAGATGAGATGATGGCAAGTTTGGAACAAAGAGCAATCAATTAAATAACAGCATGAACATGTAAAATGGAATACTATATGCCCATTAACAAAATGGAACTGGAAGGTACAGACTGATATAGGAGGTTCCTAAAGGAAATTTACAAAGTTAACTCATGAAGAAAAAGCAAAGAATGGTTCTGCAGTGCTAGCCTGTGCTGTGTGTGTGAGTTTCTTTGTTGTTGTTGCTGTTGTTGCTGTTGTTGTTAGTTTTTTGGTTGGTTGGTTGGTTGGTTGGTTGGTTGGTTTCGTCTCGTTTGATTTTTTTGAGACAGGGTTCTAATGTAACAGGCTCTATGTATCAGCTCTGGCTGTCCTGGAACTCACTTTGTAGACCAGGCTGGCCTCAAACTCACAGAGATCTGCCTGCCTCTGCCTCCTGAGTGCTGGGATTAAAGGCATATGCCACCACCACTTGGCCTAATTCATTTTTTGAGGGGGAAAAGGGGACATGGTCTCTCTAAGTCCAAGCTGGCCTCAAATTCTAGATCAGTGATTCTCAACCTGTGGGTTGTGGCCCCTTTGGGGTCATATATCAGAGATACAGCATATCAGATATTTACATTATGATTCATAACAGCATCAAAATTAGTTATGAAGTAGCAATGAAATAATTCTATGGTTGGGGGTCACCACAACATGAGGAACTGTGTTAAAGGGCCACAGCATTAGGAAGGTTGAGAACCACTGTCCTAGACCTCCTGCCTCAGCCTCCTCAGTGCTGGAATCATAAGCAGGTACCTCCTGTGTCCTGTGGGGTAACTTTCTGTAAGTGTGGGTCCATGAACACTGCACTTGTGACAGGATCCATGAGAAGCCTCAGTATTAACTGATGAGTGACAGGCAAGGACAAGGGAGTTGCTGTTCTTTGCCTCCTCTTGCAGTATTGGTGGGCTATTCCATTTTAATCCCGATTATTAAATAAACAAAGCAGCTGTCTCACGCACCTTCCAGCCCATTGCTCCCTGACCACTTGTACACTTGGCATTGGTACATGCTGCCAAGTCACCCCTGCTTAAAGTCAGTCCTGTTCGACACCTTCAGTGAACTCTGCCCTCCCTGCTGCCTCCTACACCAAAGCTGAGCAAAATGCTCAGGCCAGGCCAACTGAGGAGTGCATCTTACTCTGCTCCCAGCAAAAGAGATGGCAAGGAGTCCGCCCAGAGCTCAGGACACTTCTGGAGGCTGCACCTACCCTCCTCCGCTGCTTTGCCTCTCTGCTTTCAAATCAAGTCCTGTCAATTAGCAGAGCCTGCCAAACACCTGAGCTGGATCCTGGACCATTATTCAGCTTCTAAGCAAAGGCTAAGGCAGAGCAGAGGGGAGGGAGAGAGCAACATAGGGAGGAAAGAGGAAGTAAAGGAGGAAAAGAAAGAAACTTAACCTGAGCTTTCAAATGTGAGACCAAGCCTAGCAAGATGAAATCAATCCTGTGACCTCCTGAGGTAATTCAAAGGCTTTGCCTGATGCAATGAGCTCTTCTGGCCCTCCCCTCAATCTGGAAAACGCCATCTTATAGCATCTTCATTTCCAGCTGAAGGGGGACACAATCGCATCCTTTGGCTACTGAACATAATGAACGTTGCTTTATAAAAGTTAAGAGGGGAGGTAGCTTAGACGACAAAGCCACACTGACACCTGCTGGCACTCCCTAAGCTTCTCTTTAGAGGAGGGCTGGCCTCCTTGTCCTGCTGTTTCCTGACACACTGAGGCCTGCCTGTGGCCAGAGGAAACTACTAGTCCTCAGTTTGTGCCTGATGGACGAAGGAGAGAGCGCAAGAGCCTCTGAGTCCCTGTGGCCAGTCCCTCCTTCTTTCCTCAAACCTCACAAGCCCTAGCTATGCAGATAAATGGGTTAAGTCTTCCTAAATACAAGGGCAATTCTATCCTGGGAGCCATCTTCTGGGGCTGATTCATTCTCTCTCTCTCTCTCTCTCTCTCTCTCTCTCTCTCTCTCGTTGGTAATGCTGGGGATTGAACCCAGGGCCTCCTATATGCTAGGCAAGAGCTCTACCTCCGAGCTACATGCCCAGCCCTTTTTACTTATTGTTTTTGGACAGCTCACTAAGTAGCCCAGGTTGGCCTTGAACTTGTGTTCCTCCTGCCTTAGCCTCCTGAGGGCTAGAGTAAGAAAACTGTGATGCCAAGCTTGACCACTGGCTTCTTTTTCCCAGAAATGCATGTCTGGAAAGAGAACAGAGCCGAGGACACAGGTGACAGCCCTGTCTCTGAAGAGGACAAGAAAACTCCATGCTTTTGTTTTCAGGGTCAGCAAGAGAGGATCTGGGAGCCCAGGCCACCGTACCACCGAAGATGTGGACAAAGAACTGGAACTTAAACTTTCCTGTTCCCCAGGGGGCAAAGCAGGCACCCTGGCAGTCACGTGCCTCGAAAACGGAGTTCAAAATAAGGCAGCCCCAAGCCTGTCCCGGAGTTTTGTGGCTCCCACTGTGACATGCGATGGAAGCGAGGGCAGTGAAGCGGTGGCTGAAGGGAAAGCCCAGTCTTGCTTCCTCACCAAGCGATGAAGAGCAATGAAGACGCTCTTCTAAAGCCCAACCTTTTGCCTCAATAGGGAAGGCTGTCGCCAAAACCTCGGAGGGACACAGGGGAATGGCTCAGCACAGATGCAGGAGGCTGCCCAGACCTGCACAGGAGACATAGCAAAGGGGAAGGCTTGGCCACATCACTCCCTGTTCCAAAGGATACCAAGGTCTTCAGTCGCCCAGCATGACACTGTCTCTTGCTCCTTTTCCTCAAATAAAACATGACTGTGTATATACACAGGCATTCATGAACATGTGCACACATATGTATACACATGTGCACATGTATCTGAACCTAGACATGCAGCCACAGACACAGCATGAATGCATACCTATGTCCTATGCATCTTATGAATGTGTATGCATGTAGCCTTCATATGTGAGGTATGTGAGTATGTTGGTACATACACATGCTCCCACATGTGTGCATATACCACCTTCCAAAAAGTACCCCCAGCTTCTCACATAGTACTGGGGAGCTGCATGTGAAGACCCGGAGGAATAGGTTCCCAGGCACCCTGGCCCCATCTCCTTCCCTCACACTAGCACTGCCCAGGCTAGCCTGCTACCCTTCTCCCCACCTCCCTGGGGACAGCTTGGCTCTTCTCCTTTTCTAGGCCTGTCTCAGTGTGTCCAGACGAGTCCCTCCCCTGACCTCCCTTCCTCTGGTGATCATCTACCCTTTGATGATAAGCATGCTCCATCCTGAATCCACCATAGCTCTTGTCCCCATAGGCACCAACACACTTGTCCCATTCACATGGCTTTCACAGGCCTCTCTTGCTGTCCTGTGGGCTTCACGAGGCAGAGAACACAGACCCCATATGACATCCTCCTCCAGTACAGCACCAGCCCAGAGCATGGGTTCAAAATATTCACTGAACCCTGGGAAAGGGGCAAAAAATGATGCTCACCCCACTCAACAACAACAACAACAACAACAAACCTATGTAGTCTAACTAGTGCTCCGGGGAAAAAGGAGAGCAATGAGGAAGCTTCCCTTCTTTCTAGAGACTCAAAATTACATTCCTTTCCTCTTGTTCAGATCTAAAATCCCACGCACTGGCCTGTGCCCTGTGCTTTTGGTTTTCTGGTATGTTGGTTGGGCTGCACTGAATCACGCCTTCTGACTCCTACCTATCCTCATACCTCAGTGTTGTCTGTTCATTTGATATTCGAACATTCTCATTTTAGAAACTTACCAAGATTTTTTGATGTGATATGCATGTAGCGTGTATGTACTCATGTGTGTGTACACACCTGGGTGCTGTTCTTAATTTGTCTCCACCTTACTTTTGAGATAGGGTCTGTCACTGAACCAGCAGATTGGTGATTAGGCTAGACCTGCTGGTTGATGCACCCTAGGCATCCTCCTGTCTCCGCATTGCTGGGTTTACATATATACATCACTGTGTCAGGTTTTTGTTTGTGTGGCTGCTGTGTATTTGAACTTGGGTCCTTTGCTGGACTATCTCCTCACCTTACAGAGATTTTGTTAAATGGAATACAGTAACATAAATTTCAATAAAGGGTGAGAACTAAACCAAACCTAGGGAAAGGAGGTAAAATGGAGCTGACACTGATTGAGATGAACACACAAACTGTACCACGGGACCCTATGCAATGTGGAGACTGGATGATCATTTAGCAGGAGCTTCCTGGCAGCCTTTGTGAAAAGGGAACACGGTCAGCTCCTACACTCAGAGTGTCTAATATAAACACTATCAAGAGTTTCATGAAAAAATAACATCTTCCTGAACCTGAGAGCAGGGGCCATGCAAAAATGGCCTCAGACATCTCATCACAGCACATAGGAGCAGGGAGTATGCATCCCTGGTGACCTAACTCTCCCTTGAGTTCCAATTTCTCCCCAGCAGCATTCTGTTTGATTTGCTCTGTGTGTAACATCTGGCTCGAGCAGTTCCCACATGTGAGTCTGGATGGCCTGGCCTCTGACTGTAGACACACATGATATCTACCTTTGAAAACTTTGGAGTGACATGTCTTTCTTCAATATTCCCCCTCATGGATAATAACTTGACCATGTGAAGCACACGGCTCCTCATTACGCTCTGAAGAGGTGGATTCAACTTCACACAGACTTGCACGCTTCAGATGGGAAATGGACTGCAGTCAGTACCTCCAACAACCACAGATATGCTAACTGCCCTCAGAGTACCACAGAGTAAATACACAGACAAGGAGACCATCGAACAGCTGCTTGGCCTCCCTCACTATCCGGGACCGCTCTGGGGACATCTGCCTTTGGAGTGGTAGGCAGACTCATCCGTCTATAACAGAAATGGAAATGGAGGCTCAGAGAGTTGCTGTAACTTTCACAAGGTCACACAGCCACAGAGTGGCAGGATCTGCACTCCCCATTGGGTCTACTTGGCTCCAACGCCTTTGCCCTCCCCCATCTCTGCTCCTAGTCAGTCTTTCTGCCCTCTTGAAGCTTTTCCAAGTCCAAAATAACTCCATTAGCCCAGGTCAATGTGCCAACACCTTCGAATGCAAGTGCTTTCTCCTTCCACTCCCATCAGCCCAGTGTCCCTGAACTTCTGTAGAAGCCTAAAACCCTCCAGCAGTGCCTCGTGGTTTTGGTTTTGATTTCCAGAGACACAATCTCACTATGCAACTCAGGCTAGCATGAAACTCGCTATGTGGCCCGGGCCAGGCTGGCTTCAGGCTATACTCCCTCACCGTCCCCCTGCCTCTGCTACCTGAGCTCTGGAATTACAGCTGTGCTCTGCCAGGCAAACCTCACTGGCCGCATGTTCTTTAAGGGAGATGTCAGGAACATCATAAAATCTGCACAGCCTGTGCACTGTGTTTACCATCCCTCCGGGAAGGTCTGTGAGCACCCTTTCCCTTAGTGTTCATCCTTCACACGCACAGCAGCCTGAGCCAGGCCCAGTCCCTGATGACCCCAAGGTGTAAAGCCATGGCTGTGGTGAGCCAAGTGCGCCTTGGAGCCTCTGAGACACTCTAGGACTCAGGCAACAGCCCTGGAGTCATGAAGGGGCCTGTCCAGAGGGGAACAGCCTCCCACCCAGTTCTGCCAGGGCTGGCAGTGCTGAGTCAGCTCCCTCCACACCCTGCTGTCACGTTTTCATAACGAGTCGAATGAACGAGCATTTCTCTCTGCTGATCAATCAGAGCCGTGCATATGGCCGCTGTCAGCATCCTCAGCAGGCAGAGCTCCTTGGTGAGATCCAGGCTGTCGGCTCCTTCCTTGGGCATCTGCAGCAATGCTGGGCTCTTCCCCTTTACCCTTTAATCCATCAGCTCAGTTACAAGCAAGAAAAAATGTAAGCCCTGTGTCAGGACTGAGATGCTGTGGAGAGAACTGGTCAGATTCCTGTAGAACTTCACCCTTTAGAAGCCCATGCTGACCAAACTAGGGGTGAGGGACTAGGAGCAGTCTCCTGGTTCTGGGCTGTGAACCATTGCCCTGCCCAGTCTCCTTCCTCAAGCACAGCAGCTCTCATTCCAACACTTGGGGGGTTGAGTCAGCAAGAATATTGCCATGAGTTTGAGACTAGCCTATGCTACCTAGCAAGATCCTATTTCAAAAAGAAAAGAGATTTGTGAAGAAAAGCTGATCAAAGACTCCTTTGGGGCTGGGGAGATGGCTGAGTGGGTAAGAATGCTTGCTGTACAAGCATGAGAGCAGTCTGAATCCCCAGCACCCATGTCAAAGCTAGGCATGACTACATGTGCTCAGAATCCCAGCACTGTGGAGGACAGAGACATGAGGATCGCTGGGGCTTGCTGGCTGACAGCCTAGCTCTAGTTCAGTGAGACCCTATCTCAAGGAGGCAGAGACTAATAGATCAGAATGCCCAAGATTCTCCTATGGTCTCTACGTGAGTGCACAGACACACATGTGTACACTTGTGTGTGCACATGTGCATGCACATACATACACAACCACATGTGCACATAGACCTAGGTATACAGCACACACATAACACAGCTCTCTTGACATTCTGAAGTGAAAGGAACTCCAACAAAGGACGGGTTCTGACAATGACACAGCCCAGCCAATTAAGTTTCTGTATCTAATAACTCCAATCCTGAAGTCCACAGGAAAGAGGCACAGACATCTTGAAGGAAGACAGACTCAGCAAAAGAGAGGTGAGTGCTGTTAAGTCCATGCATTATGTGACCCGTTTCATTGGGCTGCCAGAAGAAACAGAGACACAGCTGGTGTGGGTGGTGGGATGACACTGAGTGGGCAGCTGTGTGCACTCGGCACAGTCTGTGGTCAGCCAGGCAGCTCCAGCCTCGAGCATGTGATGACCAGCTACTGCCACAGACAGATGGGAGGCCCAGCCTGCCCGGGACATCAGAGTGGGGGCCGCGAGGAACGCTGCAGCGAATAGGATCACGCCCCTGCTTCCCCTGCTCTCAGCCTAACTTTCCAGAGCAAGCAGAACCAAGCAGAAAGATCACTGTCTTCATTAGGGTTTCTATCGTTGCAATGAAACACAATGACCAAAACAATTTGGGGAGGAATGGGTTTATTTGGCTTACACTTCCACAGCACTGTTCATCATCAAAGAAAGTCAGGACAGAACTCAAACAGGGTAGGAACCTGGAGGCAGGAGCTGATGCAGAGGCCATAGAGGGTGCTGCTTACTGGCTTGCAACCCATTGCTTGCTCAGCCTGCTTTATTATAGGATCCAGGATCACCAGCCCAGGGATGGTACCACCCACAATGGGCTGAGTCCTCCCCATCAATCATTAATTAAGAAAATGCCCTACAGGCTTGCCTACAGCCCAATCTTATGGAGGCATTTTCTTAATTGAAGTTCCCTCCTCTCAGATGATTTTAGCTTGTGTCAATTTGACATAAAACTAGCCAGCTTAATTGACTCCTTGTCAACTTGACACACAAACACATCACTGTTAAGTCACAACCTTCCCTTTCTTGTTCATCCCCAAGATGACACACTAATATCAATATCATAATATAAAACATTTTACAAACTTAAAAAAGAGTCCCACAGTCTTTACAAATTCAAAAACTTTAAAATTCAGTCTTTTTTAAAATTCAAAGTCTCTTTTAAAACCTAAAATCTCTTTTAAAATTCAGTCTCTCAACTGTGGGCTCCTATAAAGTCAAAAATAAATACATCCTTACTTCAAGAGGGAAGAACCAGGGCACAGTCACAATCTGAACAAAGCAAAACTAAACTCCAACAGTGTAAATAACTCAATGTCCAAGATCTGGGTTTCACTCTTGTTCTTCCAGGCTCACTCATAATCTTCTTGGGTCACTTCTCCAGCTCTACTCTCTGCAGTACACACAACTTGTCTTCTAGGCTCCACTCCATAGCTGCTACTCTTTTGGTGGTCATCCCATGACACTGACATCTCCAAAATGCTGGGATCTTGCTCCGACTGGGCTGCACTTTCACCAACAGCCTCTCCTGGGCTCTCTTCATGGACTCCAGCCCTCCATACAGCGCCAAGCCTGAGATGCTCACCATGAACCTTTCATGACTTCAAAACCAGTAAGACTTGGGTGACTCTTGCAATACCAAATTTGGCTGCCAGCACAAGGTACAACCTTGGCCACTTCAGAATATAGTTTTTGTGTGGTGACCCCGAAGAAACAATTCTCAGAAGTCTTCACTTCAGAGATGCTGGTTTCTTCTTTATTGCCACTAATTTCTTAGCTCCGGCTGACCTGCATCAATTGTCCCAGTAACACAACAGTTCCACTTCAGTGATGCTGGCCTCTTGTTAATCATGGCTGACTCTTTGGCCCCAGCTAACCAGAATGATGGAATCTTAATTCCAAATAGCAATGGCCCTGACAGAGTCTAAACTTCACTCTGAAACTTCACAAGCCAGGCCTCCATCATCTGCACTGCTCTCAACATTCTTATCTTCCAAGCTCTACAGAACAGCTCACTGAGTTCCCAACACTCAATGGCTTTTCTACCCCAAAGTTCCAAAGTCTTTCCATAATCCTCTCAAAAACATAGTCAGGTCTGTCACAGCAATACTCTACTTCTGGTACCAACCTGTCTTAGTTGGGGTTTCTATTGCTGTGATGAAACACCATGACCAAAGCAATTTTGGGAGGAAATGGTTTATTTGACTTACACTTTCTTTATCACTCACTGCTCATCACTGAAGGAAGTCAGGAACTCAAGGCAGGAAGCTGGAGGCAGGAGCTGATGCAGAGGCCATGGAGGGGTGCTGCTTACTGGCTTGCAACCCATGGCTTGCTCAGCCTGTCTTCTTATAGAATCCAGGACCACCAGCCCAGGGGTGGCACTACTCTCAATGGGCTGGGCCCTCACCCATCAGTCACTAATTTAAAAAATACCCTGCAGGGTTGCCTACATCCTGATCTTATGGAAATACTTTTTTCAAATTTGGTTCCCTCCTCTCAGATAACTCTATCTTGTGTCAATTTGACAGAAAACTATCCAGCATAACCCCTAACACTGCACCACATGGTTCCTACCTCACCTGAGGTTTAAACGACAGCAAAAGATTCTGTGGATGGATGTCACCATCAGCTTCAAACTCCTGGATGAGTACCCCAGTTGCTCCAGCAGGCAATCGTGAACAAATTGCTTAAAGCCCACTCACAGCTCACTGTCAATCTCCAAAAGAGGGATTCAAAAAAGAATCTTGGGGATTCAAAGAATAACCTTGGGGCTATGGAGGTGGTTCAGTTGGTAAAATGCTTGCTTCCAGGGCTTTAGGACTTGATTTCAAGGCTTAAAAGCCATGTAAAAATTAGCCATGCATGATAACACACCTTTGATCCCAACCCTGGAAAGGCAGAGCAGTAGGTAGGAGGATTGCTGGGGTTTGCTGGCCAGTCTAACAGAATCTGCAAGCTCCAATAACAGCCTTGTCTCAAAAAGCAAACAATACAACAAAACAAGGTGCACGGCACCTGAGGAATGGCAGGTGGGTCTTTAGCATTCTCATGCACACACACACACACACACACACACACACACACACTCACACACACACACATGGGAAGGGGGAGGAAGGGAGGGATGGCAAGAAGGAGGGAAAGGAAGAGTGAATTCAACTTTAAAGTAGACTAGAAGCACCAGGCAGTTTTCAAGGTGCCTGGGACACAGCAAGATCTGTCAAGTGTGTGCTCAGTCCCCTGGAGTTTACCATCAGAAAGGGGGAAGAATAGAAGGGGCCACCACTCAACAGCCCGTAGAATGGCTACAGTGAAAGAGAATCCATGCAGGGCACCCGGAAGAGTAGGGCCAGAGCCTTTAAAAAGAGTAGCGAGGCAAATGGTTGGGCAGTGGAGGCGACTGTGTGTCAGAAATCCCCCTAAAATGTAATGCAGTGGTGTAGGTAGTGTGCTCAGCACAGCTTGTACTGTGTGGGAAGCATCTGGTGCAGGGGCCTTTTGTTCCCCTCATTGCATGGGTAGTGACAGACATGGAGCCCAAGGCTGTGGATAAAGAGACAGGTTTGAAGTCAAGCTAGGGGTGAGGTAGATTGCTCCCAGGTCAAAGCCCCACAGCAAAGCATATTCCACCTTCTAGGGTCAATGAACCATGTTATCTGCATTCAGGGCTCTCTCCAGAGGAACTGTTACATATTGCAAAGAACAGACACCATCCTGCCCATACCAAACACTGAGATAAACAGGTACTGTACTCTGCAAGAGCCTACAAAGACAGTGGATGAGGAGCCTGGAACCATGGACCACTGTTCTCAGAGAACTCATGGGGAGATGTCAACAGAAAGGAGTTGTGTGTTTGATGGACTGGCATTACCTAGTTTAAGAGAGGACTTCAAGAAAGAACAGCTAAGTAATAGAATGCAAACTTCCAAACCCAGGGTTTCCTCTCTCACATAACAGACAATACTGGGAAATGAACTTCTTTTTTCCTACAAACTGAGACAGAAAGACAGGTAGGGTAGACAGATGATATATAGATGAGTAGACAGATGATAGATATATAGGTAGGTTGATAGATAGTGGCGATAGAACAATAGATAGATAGACAGACAGACAGATAGACAGACATCTTTCTTTATTTTTTTCACATTGAGGTCATAACCAGGTGTCTCACACATGCTAGGCCAACTTCTCTACTGCTAAGCTACACTGAAATCTCAACCTCCATTCTTTCTTCTTTGATGGAAGACTATAAACCCCTAAGGGAGGGGAAATAATACAATCTAGGTTCTTGAATGTTGCAGGCTTGCCTCTACAAATGCCAATACACAGAGGGACCAAATGTACTCAAAGGATAAGATAGGGTATAGAGAATAAACCAAGACAGACAGGATCTACAAATTATGTGGCACTGTTTCCCATCTTGCCCAAGTCATTCATATGTTATGGCTTTCCTCCTCAAGAAAATTTCTGGGCGACTCCATTACAATGCTATGTAGACTCATTAATAGGGCCTAGATAAGTGTAGTGGTTTGAGTGAGAATGGTCCCCCATTGTCTTGGACACTTGAACACTTGGTCCCCAATTGGCGGCCCCATTTAGGAGATGTGGTCTTACTGGAGGAAGTATGTCACAAGTGTGGGGGGAGTCAGCTTCAAGAGATCAAAGCCTTACCCTATTTCTAGTATGCTCTGTCTGCTTCTTGCTGTTAAGGAACTGCGACATTAGCTTCCTGCTCTGGCCACCACGTGTGATGCCTGCTACCAAATTTCCCTGTGATGATGGCTCTCTCTCCTCTGGAACTATAAGCCCACATAAACACTTTCTCCTCTAACTTTCTCTGGTAATAGTGTTTTATCATATCAACATGAAAGTAACTAATACAATAAGTCAAGTTCATTCATCAGACCCTATCCATTCATCATACCCCATGTTCATTCATTCTGACCCCTGGGCTTTGGCACTTGCTCTCCAAGCCTTTATCACACTACTACACTGTAACTTTTGTAACCTCTGTCATTATCCTGACAAAAGTGGGTATCTCCACCTTCTATGGATTGTCTGGCTTCCCCCATGACAACAGAAACTCTAAGATCACAAAGTTCCCATCTAACCTGCCAAGAAAGTACCTGCTCCAACATGGGATGTGCTCTTAATAAACAGGCAGGTATTGCATGGTCCTCTCTCAGCTGTTGGAAAGACCACAGCCACCCACATCTTGTGTGCAGTGACCAGTGACAAACTAGTCGGAGCAACAACAGATGGGAAATATGAGGCAGTTGTTTCGCCTGTGACCTCATACATCATTATCAGTGCAACACCCCAGTCCTTCAGCCTAGTCTGTGCTCACCACTGACATCATCTTACTGTGCTGGGTCCCCTTGCTCTGAGGATCCATCACTGATTAATTCTTTAATTAAAGCTTTCATGTGTATGTGCCTTGGGGCAGTGTTTTAAATAATGAAGGTAGACAGTGGGGAGAACTCTGTGGCTCCTTTAAACATCTCCACATGGGAAGGTAAACAGCTCTGGCAAATTCCTGGATAAATCTTGGAGAGTCACTGAGTCCGTATTAATTTGGGATCATGCTTGTTGTGTGATCCCCATGTCAGGCACAGGCAAGGCAAGTTACCCAGTGACCTTCACTGCAAGTTTTTCAAATTTCCAGAGTCTCATGCCAGTGGGAGATTGCTGTGTCCCCAAAATGTTTTCTCTGTCAAATACAATCTCCCTCTTGGAATGTGCTCATTCCTGAATCCAGGAGCTTAAAGGATGTAAACAAAATGGTTGAGCTTCGGGAAAGGAGAAATGCCAGACATATGTCCAAGCAGACCCATGTTTTGAGGTATAAAACTAAAGATCAAAAAGGATTTTGATAATGCATGATGGATTATTTGCTTTTATTTTATCTTATTATTTTTCAAGTTGCTTGTTTGTATTCTAATAAGAGAGAGAAAGAAAGGGTATGGATTTGGGTGTGTGAGGAAGTGGGGGAGATCTGAAAGTTAGGGGATGGGAAACTGTAGTCAGAATATACTGTATGAAAACAAATCTATTTTCAATTAAAAAGCAAAAGAAAACTCTAAAGAAAGAAATGGAACCGAGCACTAACAATGGAAAGACCTTCTATGTTCACTATGTAGCCCAGGCTGGCCTCAAAATTACAGTCCTTTTCAGCATTTCCAGTGCCAACTTTAGCTATTCTTCATTATGCTGAATTCAGTACTTTTAATATGACCAAATTCATAGAAATTTTGTGATTAAATTCATCAAATTACAACAAAACAATGGCTCTGATAGCTAGGGCTGAAGGGGACAAGCCTGTTTAAACCTGAAAAAGAGACATCAGTGAGAAAGTAGAGATAACGTGATCAAACCTGAGAAGGAAAAATACACACACAGGTACACACACACAGGCACACAGGCACACACACACATGCACACACACACACACACACACCGTGTGGGACTATGACCAAGCTGGATAGGGCAGATGAGTGTCAGGGGCACAGTGTGCTCAAAGCTTGGTCTAGGGCAGAAAACTCTGGAAGCACAGAGTGACTGGTAAAGACAGGATGAGCAAAGGAGACCAGGCTTTACCAAGACATCATTCAAATTGTTAATGGATGAATCACTGTCCCCAGACCCCAACAAGCATCTTCCTGCTCCTTGCTCCCAGGGTGTGTGTTCCTAATGCCTCTTATTAGCCATGTTTGTCTTGGGGTGAGATAGACTGGGAAAGGGCATCTTGCAGTTGACATTATGTGCAGTACTCTGAAAACTCCATGAAGGAGAGGCTCGAGACACAGTTCTGCATCTCTGTGGTAGAGCATTGGGCTAGCCTAGAGTCCACTACTGGGTGGCTGAAAGTATGGCTCAGTATTAAAGTGCCTGCTTGGAATCTACCAATGAGGGACTGTGGGCATGTCTCAGTGTGAGAGGGCCTTTCTAGAATCCTCTAGTGAGGGACTAGAGGTGTGGCTCAATATTAGAGCCTCTTTCTAGAAGCCTTCAGTGAGTGGCTAGGGTCATGGCTCAGGGATCCAGCAGTTGTATAACATGTATAGTGAATGCCTGGGTTCCATTCCCAATACAAGGGAGTGGCAAGAAAAAAAAAATACTGTGAACCCTACTTTATGCTCATACTACAATAAAATAAAATACTTCAGTCTGAACACTCTGATTTCTTAGTGTACCTTCTCCTATATCCCTCCTTTTTGAGAATGAGGGATGACCATAATTATGTTGTTGCAATTAGATAATGTTACAAAATCCCTGATTTCAGTGTGGCAGGGTGTGAGTCACAGGATAAGTGCTGCAGAAAGCCACCTCTAATATTCCTTAATTCCTGTGTTTTCAAAATATTCCCTGTATCACAGAAGTGAGTTTCCAATTAAAGAGGGTTTATGAAAGCACAAGGCTTTCATCCCAGGAGGCAGAGAAGATGGTGGCCTTCTATCTGATGAGGCAAAGGCATACGTGCCACAGAACCCGACTTTAGGTCCAGGTGCCTGTGGAAGCCACAGGTCAAAATCTCCAACCAGCCACCCAGACAGCAGACAACTGTCCCCAACCCTAATCATGAAGCAGACTAGAGTAAAGAGAGATCAGGACAGTGGTAGGCCTAAAGAGCCCAGGCAACCCTCTCAGCGAATGCCTCTTGTAATTCCTGGAGTTGGTTACATGTGTAAGTTTAAAAGGAATAAATGTATATACAACAAGCTAGTGGACTTCTAGAACCCACTGGATATGATGAGGCTTGAAAAGAAAAACAATCTAGTTGAAAAAATAAAAAGGAAGGGACATGTCTACAATTCAGGTACTTGCCACATGCTAAGTCCCACTCCAGGTCTTTCTTGCTTTATCTAATTCCCACCTAAGGACAGAACCAGCACTGAAGCTCCCACTGTATAGGCAAATCAACACAGTCAGAGGTTAAATAACTTGCCCAAGGTCACAGAGTTGGCAGGAAACAGAGGCAGGAGCACTGGGCTCCTCTGGGCCACCATACTCTACTCTCTAGACCCCAGACATAGCTGACCCCCTTTCCATCCCAACCCAACAGACATCACCTAAACTAACTTAGTGAAGACCCAAGGAACCCTTACCATCAGAGATCAATACAGAGCTGGGCTTGCAGTCTGAATGTGGATCTGTGTCCTGCTTCTAGCCCCTTTGCCCTTGAGGCTCTTACCTCTAAATAAAAATTAAAAAATAAAAAAGTCTTGGACCAAAATAAATCTGCTAGTAGCTCCAGCCAGGCCTCTGTGGTCGCTTAAAAATTGAAGAGGATTGGCCTCTTTCATCTCCCCCACCCCTTTTTCCCATCTTTTGATAATGAAGATAAAGAACTTGGAGAGGGTAGACCAACTAGGTTAGGGGTGGGAGAGGGCCTGCAGAGGGTGGTGCTCTCTGAACTTGTCAGGACGAGGCCAGGTCTGTTTCTTGCATGCGATTTCAAAGTAAAAACTAATATGATTATAAAGCACAATCCAAGACCCCTCTCCTATTTCCAAATTCAAATGAGAAAACCAGAAAACTGGTTGGGAGCCAGTTTCCCAGACTGCCTGATGAAGACCTCTGAGCTGGGTGGAAGCTGGGCCCAATCCCCCTCCATTAGCTCTGGGGCAGGCAGACACACCCTGTACTGGAGCTTGCAAGGAAGTCCGGAGCCTCCTGTTGTGGTCTCTGACAGAGGAGATGGCCAGTGGCCCTAGGGTGGGCTGAGACTGGGGTCTTCCCCTCCCTCGGCCAGCAGACATCTTCTGGGTGCTGTGAGACACCTGGTTTCTGAAGCCGGGACCTTGAGGTTCCAGGAGCTTCATGGCCAGGTGGCCAACTGGCTGGCTCAGCCAGCTCTGCCTTTGCCTCCATCTCCATGGAACTGAGAGCCTGGGCAAGACTGGGGTCACCCCCCTGCCTGCTCTCCAAGGAGGCGCTGAGATCTGAGTTTGCTCCCCCAGGAGGCACTCAAGGAACCAGGGGCCACAGCCAGAGTTCCCAACTCCAAGATTTCCATGCTGGCCTCTTCTTCTGGGGTCCAAGGCGGCCGGACATTAACCTGGCAGTAAACACAGCTGTCCTCCCTCACCCAGCCTGCTCTTCCCCGCTTCCCACCGGTGGTTTTGGCCCTTCCAAAGGCCCTCCCAGCCACCAAGGTGCCTCCTGCCTCTGACTTCAACAGGGCTGAGAGATTGGGAGGCAGCAAAGAATCAGGAGGTGCGCCCAGTGCCCTGGGTAGTCGACCCAGAAGACTGACCCAAAGTGCGCAGGTTGGATACTGCCTCTGCCGCTGCTGCTGCCCCTGGGACGCGCTGGGAGGACAGAGGGGGCATCCTGGGAGGGACGCTCTGGGGCAAGGAAGGACGTGAAGGGAGAAAAGACAATGCGCGGGGTGGGGTGGGGGCTCAAGGTCGGGTGCCCCTGCAGGAACGTGCCAAGAGATCGCTCCTCTTGCCCTGCAAAAGTTCCGGGTCCAGCACACCCAGAGTCGCGCTGGGAGGAGGCCAGCTTTGGTGGAATCTGTTTTCCTTTCCTGGGACTCTATGGGTTGGGTCCTGATTAGGGAGCGCAGAAGCGGGCGACTCTGCTTGGACTTACCTAGAACTCCTGGGGAGCCCGACAGTTGTCGCCTGCTCCTGGATACAGGACCCCCGGATTCCTCAGTGCTCCGTGCACCCCCAGCCACGCTCAGCATCCGCCAGAGGCAATGAACTGGGATGCTGGCTTCTCTCACGCCAGCTGGCTTCAACTTCACGGCAGGTCAGCCGCGCCCTGGATCTGGGCGCGGCGAAGGTCCGGATCACCCTTAAGCGGCCCTGATGGCCGAGGCCACCCGGTCTAGAGTGCAGGGTTCTTGGGATCTGGAGATGCGCACGGTACTCTCAGATCTGCCCTGAGCTGGGAGGACGCTCGGAGTTGTCGGCTCCGGACGCCGGGGCGGGGCGCGCGGCTGTCCCCTCCAGATGCAAGCTGCGCGACTCGCTGGTGGCTTCTCGGGTCCGCGAGGCGCACGCGTGGGTCCTGAAGCTGGCAGAGCGCCCCCACTCTTCCGCGGGTGCAGCCGAGTCTGGCGCGACGCGAAGAGGGAGGAATTCCCCCTCGGCTCTGAGTTCGGGCTCCCCTCCCCTCTACCCCGCGCGGACCCCTATCTGTGGTAGCAGCCGCGGCGACTGTCACTTCTGGGCTCCAGATGGAGGAGGGTGGCGGCGGCTCGGCTTGCAGGGGGAACTAGAAAGGAGGTGACCTTCAAACCCCGCGCTCCGGGAGGCCGGGAGGAGGGGACCGGGTGACGCTGATTTGGGGAGCAGCAGGCGTGCACCGGGTGGCCCGCGGGAGCTCTGGCAAGCGGGGGCAGAGGGAAGCGAAGAAGAGCGCAACCAACAAAATCCAGATTAGAAAATAAACAAAGGCGAACGAGGCAGAGCGCGAGAAAATGTGTGCATGTGTGTGCGTGTGCGTGTATGTGTGTGAGTGAGTGTGCGCGCGACAGGCAGCGAGCAGCCGGGCTGGCGAGCCAAAAATAATCCCGAGCACCAGGGAGCGCCCCCTCCCCCTTCCCTCGCTGCCGCCGCGGTCACGGTCACGCGTGCAGCCTTGGATCCCAGCAGCCACCCTGGACAAGGGATTCAGTGCCCCCAGGCTCTTCTTCCTAAAGCGCACAAGGGGCGAAAGTTGTCTTCCAGGGGGGTGGAGCAATGAGCAGACGTCCTTAGGGTGCTGCCCCTGCCTTCTGCTTCCCAAAGTGGGTTTCCTCATCCAGCACCTGAAACGTTCTCCATCCCGAGCTCCTCTCCCACCCACCCCCCAGCACTCCCTCCCCAGTCAATGTAGGAAAAGGAATCTTGGGGAAGGCTAAGGGGATGGAGCCCCCTTGCCCTGGGCCACTTCTGTTCTAAGAAGTTTCTGGCGAATGCTCAAATCTCTCTACCTGACAGCAAAAAAGTTAGAGCCATCTAGATGATCCCCACCTCTGAAAGTTAGACCTGGCCTGACCTGACCTACACCCTGAGTGGCTGCTTCTTGGTGAGCGGAGTGCTTCTGTGTCCAGGGGCTGGAGTTTCTCTCCTGAGCAGCTCGGTGACAGGCAGACCCTTGGTTCTGCCCAGGCCTTCCTATTATTCAACTCACACTACCATGTGCTGCTTATGCCCTTTGCACTGAGTCATCTCAACAACCAGATGAAACCGACACCCTGAATCCGCCCATTTCAAACGCTGCAAAGTTGAGGGATCAGGAGGCTAAAACAGGGCATCTTCTGGAGCCTTCCTTTGGCTCCCCAGCCAGAAATTCTATTTCACTTTTCCTTTTCTTTTTCTTGCTGTTCTCCTTCCTTCTGTCCTTTCTTCCTCCTTCCCCTTTCTTTCTCATTCCCTCCTTGGTTCCCTTCCTCTCCCTCTTTTCTTTTTCCTTCTTCCCCTCTTCCCCTCTTCTCCCCCCCTCCCGTCTCCTCTTCCCCGTCTCCTCTCTTCCCCTCTCTTCATCTCTCTCTTTCTCCATTTCCCCTCCCTTCTCTTCCTCCCCCTTCCTTCTCTCTCCCTTCCCTCATCTCTTCCTTCCTTCTTTTTTCCATCTGTCTTTTTCCCTTCTTTCCTTCCTCCTTTCTTTCCTCCTCCCCTTCTTCCTCTCTCTCACCCCTCTCTCATTTACAGTCCATACAATTATGTTACACAATAAAGTCTTCCACGGAGCCAGCTCTAACACTGGCTGAAGATGACCAAGTCCTCTGCCAGGATCCAGGATCCCCTGGGCAGGTCTACCTCATTTCCCAAGAAAGTCACTGCACACTGCCCTGCTGCTGATGAGCAGATGCACTTGGGCAAGACCAGACTCCATGGATAGCCCTTGACCTGAGGCCTTTTTTCACTTCCTGGTTTCTGGGTTGACATTATGAAGCAAGGCCCATGCCCCTTGTGTTCCTCTGGGATGTCCCCAGAGTGAATGTCCCCAGGGCCCCATCAATGGCAGACTCACAAGTCTCTAATACCACTACTACTACTGTTATTATTATTTAGTCTACATTTCCTTCAACATCTAGGAAACATGGGGTTCTCCTACCCACAACCATCAATTTATTAAAACCATGCAATTTGAAGTCATACTCATTTGAGAGAATAACCTTGCAAACTCCACAAAGCTGTCTCTCTTACCCGCACCAGTTATTTGCAGTTTGGGTTGTGTTTGACCACGGGCTTTCTCAAAACTCTCTCCAATAATAATATATTGTATGTAAACAACTGTGTTTTCTTTTCACATAGTCTCTTATCTTTCGCAGAAAGCACAAAAAAGCCATAAATCTAGGTTAGTAACATCATAATCATTTCCCCCAGAAACTGTTTGCATCAGGAGAGCCGCTGAATTTAAATGTAATTGTCTAGCCATGCAGGAGATGCCATGGCTTGTAAAAGAGGTATTCTCGACTTAAAGGCAAATTATCAATAATGGGAGAAGAAATAAATGGCAGCTAATGGGGAGCTCTTCTGTTCTCCTGCACTGGGGTTCTCAGGGGAAGACATAGACATGAGCACTCAAGGCCAAGACACTGGCTGTTGGCTCATTAAATGGGTGATGGCTGAACCAATTCATTATTTCTAATCATAATTTTACAATAAGAAATGAAATAAAAACTATAAATGAAAAAAGGTCAGCTTGAATCTGTTCGGATTATTTACTTATTTAGGAGTAGAAATAGGTTTTAATATATCAGTAATGAATGCCAGAGGTGACTGCCAATGCCTGTGTTGCTACCAGGCTAAAGAAAGCTTAACTGGAGCCAATTCATGGTGGTTCACATCTGAGGCAGAGGCGGAAAGTCTGAAGCCAGCCTGTTTAACACAGTGAGTTCTGGGCCATTCAGGTTTATATAGTGAGACTCTGTCTAAAGGAGAGAGGGATGAAGGGAGGGAAAGAAGGAAGGAAGAAAGGAGGGAGGGAGAGAAGGAAGGAAGAAAGGAAGAGGGAAGGAGGGAGGGAGGGAGGGAGGGAGGGAGGGAGGGAGAGAGAGAAAAGGAGGGGAGACAGCCATTACAATTTAAAATAAGATTAGTGTCACCATCCCAAAGGCACACCATCATTCTACTTGTCTGGAAAGCACAGGCTGCTGCACTTCCTGCATTGACCTGTCCAGTTCCAGACATTATTTTAGTCACATCTGTGTTGAAACTGGACGGCCATGGGAGGTGCTGACTGGACAGCTCCTTGGACAACTTAGGGGACCAGTCCCCCTGTTACTGTTACAAAGAACAGGGAGACTCTGGCTCCTCCTACTGGCCATGGAAAGTACTGTCCGTTTGGTACCTTAGAAGCATGAGTTTAAAATGGTGTCCTTCACAAAGCTGAGAATAATTAACAGATATAGTAATAGTAGGGCAGGAAGTGGAAGAAAGAGGGGGAAAGAGGAGGAGAGGAGGGAGAGAGAGAGTAGAACAGCAGGGAGGAGGTGGGAAAGAAGGGGGAGGGGGAGAGGGGATGGAGGAGGGGAGAGAGGAGGGAAGAGGAGAGGAAGTGGAGAGGGAAGTTAGAGAGAAGGAGAGGGAGGCAAGGGGAGAGGGGGAGGGGAGGAATTTTCAGGCTTGCACAGGTTAATCTAGGTTGCAAATTTGATCATCTCACACTTGAACTTCAAGTGGGCCTGTGGCTCCTCCTAGTCCTCCTGACAAGGTCTATAGTTCTCTACAAGGGTCCCTAGCCTCTGGGCTCCCTGGTTCTCTCTCTGGCTCTGTGATCCAGGTATGCTTTTCTCCGGCTGGCCTCTGACGCATTGCACAGGCTGGTCCTCCAGCCCGGAATATCCTGCAGACTCCTCCTGCCTCTTTTCTCTTCTAAACATCTGTCAGAACACCATAGTCTGCCTGCCCCTCAGAATCCCCCACCATGGGAAGCCTTTCATGTCCTTTCAAACTCCTCCAGCACCTGCATTTAACTTGACCAGCCTATTGAAATAATGCTGTTTCCCCTCAGGAAACAGAAGGGCCCACAAAGCCAAAGACTTATCACCCAGAGTGAAAGGCCAGATGCATGTTAAGTTCAATAAATTTTTCTTTGAGGCTTCCTTCTGCTCTGCAGTAGGTTATGTTTTTACCAGGCTCATCACTGAACCTGGGTCTCACCAGTTTGGCTAGACTGGCTAGCCGGAAAGTCACAGAAATCCTCTTTTCTCCTCTCTCTCTCTCTCTCTCTCTCTCTCTCTCTCTCTCTCTCTCTCTGTGTGTGTGTGTGTGTGTGTGTGTGTGTGTGTGTGTCTGTCTGTCTGTCTGTCTGTCTGTCACTTTCTCTCTCTTTCAAAATACACAGGTTTCCATGCTGTTTGAAAAGGTCTTTGAGCTTCAGCACAGTGGCTGAGCAGGTAAAGTCTCTTGCTGCCAAGACTCATGAACTGAGCTCCATCTCCAGTGCCTACAAGGGAAAAGAAGAGAACCAATGGCTGCCAAGTTGTCCTCTACACACACACACACACACACACACACACACACACACACACACACCAAGTGGATATAATTTAAATGTAAAGGAAATGTTTCTGAAATAGCAAGTTTAGGGGTGTCTGTCTCGTCTTCTTGTTTCCTCCCTTTCCCTGCCTCCGCCCACCCTAATAATGGGGAGGTGTCTCAGTGGCAAAGCACTTGCTACACAAGTGTGGGGACAGCAGTTCAGATCAGCAGAGCTCACATCAATGCTAGGCGGTCATGGTGGCCCACCTGTCACTCCAGCACTTTCAAGGCAGAGAATGATGGCTGGATGAACTCAATTAGCCCTTGTCAGAGAACTCTGGGTTCAAGTGGGAGACCATGTCTCACTGAATGAGATGGAGAGCTATTGGAGAAGATTCCTAGTATCAGCATCAGGCACCCACACACATACATGTGTCCACACACATGGGAACATGCATACAAACATGCACACACATACACATGAGAAAACAAAACAGGGAGGCTCACCAAAGCTATGACAAGACCCGAAACAAGTAACCTGTGTTGCTGACTACCCCTTGAGGTGTGTAGCTTCTCATGTAAGGTTCATAATCTGACTACAGGTGTAACTGATTTTCTTTCTTTCTAGATAAGGAAATCAAGGCTGAAATGAAGAAATACGATGCTTGGCCTTTCCACATGGGGTATTTGAAATCCGAACTCAGATACTCAGGTTGCTGGGACTCGCACTTTACTGAGTGAGCCATCTCCCCAGCCCTGACACACATTCCTAATAAGAAATACTTGGCCATGTGTCTTTGAGAAACAGAGTGGGTGACATGCACAAGTGTTCTGGTTCCCATCCACTGCTGTGATAAAACATGCTGGCCCAACACAACATAACGGAGGAGTGGGTTTCTTTGGCTTACACTTCCAGGTCATAGTCCACCACTAAGGAAAGTCAGGACAAGAACTTAAGGTAAGACCCTAAAGGCAGGCATGCTTGCTATTCCACACAGCATTTCCTCTAACCAGAGTCTTACTCACAACTAAAACAAGTACGCTGAAAAATCGTGAAGGAGGATTTTTTTCTGGCTTACTGCCATGCTCATGCCTTACTAACTTTCTTATACAGCTCAGGGCCACCTGCCCAGCCAGACCTCAGGTTTAAATCCTCCATATCTGATACAAGGATCATAGGATTTTACATTGTATTTCCAAAACCTCTCTATACATACAGGCGTTCAGAGGCCAATGAGACAGAAAACAAATGTATAAATGTTTAAAGATTTGTAATTTATCATTATTATTATTATTATTTTATGTATATGGGTGTTTTGCTTGCATGCATGTCTATTCACCATATGTGTGTCTAGTGCCCACAGAAGCCACAAGAGGCCACTAGATATCCTGGAACTGAAGTTCAAGACGGTTATGAACCACCATGTAGGTCCTGGGGATTGAACACAGGTCCTTTGGAAGAACAGACAGCTGAGCCATCTCTCCAGCCCCTAATGTTTTTATTTATGTGTATATTCACATGAGTGTAGGTACCCTTAAAAGCCAGAAGAGGGTGTTGGGTTCCTTATAGTTAGAGTTACAGGCAGTTGTGGGCCACACAATGTGGGTGTTGGGAACTGAACTTGGTTCCTCTGCAGTCTGTGCTTTAGCTGCTGATCCATCTAGCTAGCCCCATAAATGTATAAATAATGCCAACGCCCACAAAAAGTCATTTAAAAAATATTCCAAATACTGTTCTGTGTAATTCCACCTAAAGTCAGGCATGAAGGTTAAAATCAAGACTTCTCAAGAAAAAAAAAGTCTCACGTCAATGAGGTGTTAATAGTTAATGAATTTATAATCAGAGTAGAAAAGGTTTTCCCTGAATGTACTAACACCTCAGAGGGAAAAATGCTCTGTGTCTTAGCAACACGGAGTATAGGGGATCGATTTCTTTCAAATGCACTTCATTTTCAGTCTTACTCATTTTATTACAAATGGATAAGTAAAGACATTGAAGCCATTTAGGATGAAATATGCAACCTCGGCAGAGAAGGATACGCATCAGCAGTGGTTACTGGTGGCTTCGAGATGGTCTGCACAGTTAAATCTCTATAAATCATGGTCAAACCGTGCATTACCATGCTCACCAATTGCACATACTTTATTTCTATTTAGCGCTCCTTCTTCAATTAAGAGGCATACACCTCTAAACAAAGGAAATCACTGGGAATGCTCTTAAAAACACATTGTAGGTAATCTGAAGAAATATGAGTGAATGGCCAAGGCTCAGGTCTGTGGAATCTGGGCACCAATATTCCTGGAGGCTCCAGAACAGGCCCTTAGTGAAACGTGAACCCCACTCCAAGAACTGAGTTGCTGCAAGTCCAGCTTTCTCTAGCAGAGCTTCCCACACTATCACCACAGGTTTAGCTCTAAGTACTCCTTCATGAATCTATAGCCACTCTTTAGGGGTCCCTAGAAATTGAATCTTCAGAATGGTGTTTGAGCACAGGGATTCTGAGTTTGAGAAAGGATCTGGGTAGCAATGACCCGGAGGTAGAGAGCAGGGAAATAAGCTAGGGAAGGGACCTGCCCCAACACAGGCGTGTTCTGGACCGAGCTATGGCTATAGGTAACTGGGGTTATCTGCTAAAATATTCTGAGAGTCGAGGCAGACCATATCCCCTAAGGTTCTTAAGCCCAGGAGGCAAGAAATTTGTCAGTTCCACCTCAGTTTCCATTAATATTTTCCAGAAGACTTGTTTTGTGTTTATGGGAAGGGTAACTTATCCCCATGTTTATTTCACACCATTTCTAGTCTTCCCTAGCTGGTTTTACATCAACTTGATGCAGCCTATAGTCATCTGAGAAGAGGGAACCTCAACTGAGAAAGTGTCTCCCTGATGTCGTCAGCACTGAGAAGAGCACACTCTGTGTGTGCACACACTAGTGTGGGTCTCAAGGTGTGAGGTAGTGATGTACCTTCCGGGTGCTCAGTGTCCCACGAAGGAGGAAAGGGGAAATAACAGCTTTGTAAGCATTGTCATTCACATTCTCAGAAAGAATGAAGACCCAGGTCTTTCTTTACCTATGAAATTTCATTGCAACCCATGCAAATGCCCTATGGCTGCAAACTCCAGGGTACAGAATAGTCATCTGAAATGCCTAGAAAAACTCAGACCCTTAAGTCACCCTGAAGACTGACATTCAGGAAAACTAGAGTGAGATCAGGAATCAAATCTTACACACGAGTGTGTGCACATACCCACACACGCACACTTGCTAAGTTAGGCTTCTGGAGATGCCAATTCCTGTCCCAGGAAGGCAACCCAAAGTCAGTCAAGTCTGGTTGAACTACTCATGTCTGATCAAAGCCTTGCTTGGCTCAAGAATGAGGAAGGCGGTCTCCAGGTACATCAGCAGCTGGTAGAGCGGCAAAGTGATTGTGGAGCCATCTCTGCCCTTTGTAGCTCTGTCTTAGAGAGTTTGGGGTGACAGCAGTCCCTCCATTGCAGAGTGTTATCAATGTGGCAATGACACACGTTCCTTTATAGTTGGCAGTAAAGGAAAACAAGATACACATCGAACACTGTGGGACAGCGAACAAGACATTCTTGCACCCCTCTCTAGTTTTACTCTATAAAGCATTTCCCAGGTATTAGCCACCATCCATGGACTAACATAAGAAGGGGGACTGATGAGAGAGACAGTCAATGAAAAGGCCATCAGTCTATTTGATTTCACTCCCTCTCCCTGCTTTGATGCATCTCTGTGTTCAAAAGCTCCAAGATGAGCTAGCTTGCTGTTATTCTGTCAGGCAATTAAGCGACTTGGCAATAAAAGCAACCACTTTTTTTTTTTCCTGGATTCGTTCACAGAGAATACAGAACAGCGCAGGACAGATGTTGAACCAAGACATAAGTACTTTTCTGAACACACTTCTCATTGCCAAAGCTAAATGGTTTACCAGAGCATTGATTCCAGAGCCCTGCTTCTCTCCTGGGATCTTTTCCCACCCATGAAGCCCTCCTTCTGCTCCCTCTTCATGCGTTCTGGCCACAGGGGGAAGGATGTTTCAAGGTTCTCTGCAACTAACCCATCGTTCTGCCCCAACTCTTGCCCTTCCTTAGCTGGGTTTCCGGCTGGAGTCCACCTGTCATCTCCAAGCTTAGTGCAAACACCACTTCTGGCTTACCCATCGCCATGCTGCAGTTGGCTTTCCCCATACACACCATTCCTGAAGCACTGGGCCTACCCTCTTCTTTATCGTTGATCTTCAAGATCACGAGCAGTCCCCATTCCCAGTTGCTACCTATATTAATTACTCTACTCAACATCCCTAAGGAGACAACTAGAAGAAGGAAATATTTATTTTTGGCTCACTGAAGCTACAGTCCATCATGATGGGAAAGGCATGACTTCAGGAGCAACTCACAGCCATGAAGTAGCTGTGGTAAGCATGCAGATAGCAAAGGCTGCTTGCTCACATCTTGACTGACAAGTAGCAGAGAGAGCATTCAGAAATGGGGTCAGGCTGCAACCCCAAAGGCCTGCCCCTCAATGCCACACTTCCTTCACTGAAGCTACACCTCTTTTTTTATTTGAAACCACACCTCTTAAAGGGTCCATGACCTCCCCAAATAGCACCATCTAGAGGTCAAGTGTTCTAATGCATGGGCTGGCAGGACATACCACATGCAAGCCATAGCTTGCTCTCTCTTTCATGTTCTGATGTGTTGAGTATCTCTATAGCTCCTGGCATCTCCCTGCTTCTAAACTGATTCCTCCTTACCCATTTGTCTATCTTCTCTGTGCAGACACTAGACACTGTCCTCTTCAAATGACAGTCTTTCATATACTGCTCATATTACTTCCTGTAGATGGCATTGATGTCCCCATGGCTTTTAGATCCCAGGGGTCTCTAGACCTTTCACATCTCAGCTACATTCCCACCCCCATGTTTCTAGCTCAAAAATACATCATCCCCACCTGGCTATCTGCCAGGCATCTGGGGCTGTGGTTTAGACGCCATCCAGTCACTCATTTGGCAAGCGGATTTTGAGTGTCTAGTATGTTTGCAAAATAAATTAGCAAAAAAAAAACATCACTGTATTAGTTGGCTCTTGCTGGGGTAAGTATTTGCTCCAAAACTTAGCAGATCAGAAGAGCAAACATTAACTCAGAGTGTCTGTGGGTTGGGGTGTGGCACAGCTCAGATGGGTGCCCTAGTTCAGACTCATTGGCAAGATCTTCATCAGAGCATCAGCTGTGGCAACAGCTTCTTCTCATGGCTTGGTGACAAAAATGCCTACCACAATGGTTAATACAGATGGTCTAAACTTGACAGGATCTAGGATCACCTAGGAGACCAATCTCTACAATGCCTGTGAAGTTTATAGATTGGGTTAATTAAGATGGGAAGACACAACCTAAATACAGAGAACACCATTCCACCGTTCCACAGGCTGTGGCCAGGAGCTGCACACCAAGAAGAAAAGGAGGGCTGGCAAGATGGCTCAACAGTAAGGTGCTTGCCAAACAGCCTAACACCTTGAGTTCAAACCCTGGAACCCATGTATGGATGGAGGGAGAAAACTTCACAAAACTGGCTTCTGCCCTTCACATCATGTCATAGCACATGTGCGCCTAAAGACACACACACACAGACACACACACACACACACACACACACACACACACACACAAATAAAATGTATTGAAGGAGAAAGCTAGCTGAGCGCCAGCACTGATCTCTCTGCTTCTTGCCTGCAGATGCCGTGGGACCAACTGCCCCATGCTCCTGTTAGCAGGCCTCCTCCACATGATGGACTGCACTCTCAAACTGTGATCTGAAATAAACCCTTCCTTTCTTTAGTGGCTTCAGTCAGGTTCTGTGATGTTTGCTTCCAGCAATGAAGAAAATAACTAACACACTACACTACTCATATGGCTGTTGGCTACCATCCATTCCTCATTTCAGTGGTCAGCTCTCAACATGGCAATCGGGTCCCTGTCAGACAGAAGAGCAAGTGAGTACCTGAGAGTGAAGCCCCTATTTCTGTAACCAACTCACAGAAGAGACAGCTCATAATTTCTACATGGGTTACTGCTCTTGTTGCTATAACAAGATACAAGCAGCTCAAGGGAGAAAGGGTGTGTTTGGGCTTATAATTTGAGGGAATGTAGTCCATCGTGGTGGGGAAGGCATGCAGCAGTTGGTTCTATTGTATCAGAACTGTAGAAATAACCACCTTGTTTCTTTTTCTTGTGTGTGTGTGTGTGTGTGTGTGTGTGTGTGTGTGTGTGTGTGTGTGTGGCGTTCATGTGCCTGCAGATTCCTGCAGAGGCCAGAAGATAGAATCAGTTCCCCTGAGACTGTAGTTGGATACAGTTGTGCTGCTCAATGTCAATCCTGGGAACTGAACTCAGGTTCTCTGCAAAAAACAGTATGTGTTCTTAATCGCAAAGCCATCTCTCCAACCCAAGCTCCTTAATTCTTGGCAGCATGTAACTGAGAAGTAATAAAAGGCTTGAAGGCTGCCTCTAGTAACTCACTTCGTCCTTCAAGGCTCCACAATCTTCCAGCTAGCACAGGACTGGAGATCAAGCCTATGGAATGTATTACTAGGGTTCTCTAGAGTCACAGGACTTATGGAATGAATCTCTCTCTCCATAGATAGATAGATAGATAGATAGATAGATAGATAGATAGATAGATAGATAGATAGATAGA
>CABHPP010134377.1:9274-21394 GCA_902168425.1 Peromyscus attwateri
TCTCTCTCTCTCTCTCTCTCTCTCTCTCTCTCTCATACACACACACACACACACACACACACACACACACACACACACACACACAAAATGAGACAGAGAGAAGCAAAAGCTATGGCATGAATTAAAATAATACTAAGATTTTATATCCTGAATTGCAATACTGCAGTTAGTGTACCATTCAGCTCTTGTTCTAGTTAGTCATGTTCTTGGATCCTGTCTCTCATTTGTCCCTTTCTCACAAGGATGCAGCCACATCCATACGCTCTGCTCTTTCATATGTTTCTCCCACTACCTGGAATGCTCTTCCCTGATACAACCTACATTTATTTTGATGAATTTGGCTATTTTCACCTTCTTCAAATCTCAGTTGAAAACAGAATTTATGACTGTAAAATATGCCTTATCTTCTTGCTGTAATTCATCTTTTCAATATACTTTATGACTGTGAGGTTTATTTTCCACATGCATGACATCTTTACCTCTGAAGCTCCTGATGGCCCTGAATGGCCTCTGCATGGGCAGCATTCCCTCTTGCAAGTATGCCAAATAGTCTTGAGTAGCTAGAGTCTATACTTAGGAAAGAAATAGGAGTTTCTTCTTTATCTTTTAAATTATTTGTTTTATAACAAATTAGCTTAAATTTTTTATTACTTTATTTTATGTACATGGGTGTTCTATCTACATGTATATCTGGGCACTACATGCATGCAGTGTTCAAAAAGGTCAGAAGGCGGCATCAGATTCCATGGAACTGGAGTTACAGACAGTTGTGCATTGACACCTGGGTGCAGGGAATTGAACCCTGGTCTTCTGGAAGAGAAGTCAGTGCTCTTAATCACTGAGCCATTACTTCAACCCCACAAATCTGTTTTAAGAAGGAGACTGTTCGAACACTGAGAAGCATCAAGGTTTAAGAGTTCATAAACATACTGACTGGGAAAATAGCCTCTGAAAGATAAGCTGAGAAAAATCCCTTAGTGTTTTTTTTTTTTTTATGAGAATGAGAATAAAATATTTCTCCCACTCTTTCTTTCTCTCTAAGCACATAGATACTAGTCTCCAAGATTTGGATTTCTTATGTTCTTCCTTCTTAGAGTGCCAACTCACTTGGCTTGCTACGCAAATTGTCTCCACATTGGCCAAGGCCTTGATAAAGGTAACAGTAATGACATGAAGAGGTCAACTGAAAGAGATTGCTACTTGTATTTTAAGAAGAGAGGTCATACCACATCATGTAAAGGCACTTAGTGAGCATCAAATTAGGTCAGTAAGCAGAAGGAAAGGAAAAGCACATCCCAGATCTTTATTCCTTTAGTGTAAGAGGTTGTTAAGATAGGATGCTTTCTATTGAGGAGTTTATAATGTGTGTGTGTGTGTGTGTGTGTTTGTGTGTGTGTGTGAGAGAGAGAGAGAGAGAGAGAGAGAGAGAGACAGAGACAGAGACAGAGAGAGAGAGAGAGAGAGAGAGAGTTAATTAATGAGGTTAACTCACTTTTAAAAGATATGTATTAGTTGTACATAAACAAAAAAGAGCTACCAAAAATGGAATCTGTTTTGTGTTGGCCAACTACTCCTACACATGGGGTACGTCCTACAGTGTAGTTGGCATACCAGTACAGTGGCGCTCCATTGGAAAAAACTGGTTTTCCCTTTCCTAGCAAGTATCAATTGTAAATGTCTTCCTAGTTAGGCATTGAATTCTGTGTCCACTTCCTCTTTTTCCTGTTGTGGAATATTACTTAATTGTGTGTTACATTCTTTTATGCTGTGGAAATTTGTTTAATGATGCAAAGATGTATTGCATTCTTTTATGTTGCATTTGTTTAACTCTGGAAAACTGTGTTGTTTTCCCTATCTAAAACACCTAATTGGTCTAATAAAGAGATGAATGGCCAATAGCTAGGCAGGAGGGAGAAATAGGCAGGGCTGGCAGGCAGACAGAATAAAAAAGAAAAAGAAGAAAGAAGAGGAAGGAGCAAGAAAAGGAGAAGGAAAGGTGAACACCAGTGGCCAGCCACCCAGCCACACAACCAGCCATGGAGCAGGAAGGGAAGAAAGGTATATAGAAGAGAGAAAGGTAAAAGCCCAGAAACAAAAGGTAGGCAGGACAATTTATGAAAAGATGGCTAGAAATAAGCTAAGCTAAGACCAGGCGTTCATAAGTAGGAATACGTCTCCATGTATTTATTTGAGAGCTGGGTGGCTGGCCCCCTAAGAGAAAAAAAAAAGTATATTTTCCTGCTGATAACTGGTCTGGTTTGAACGTGTACAAGTCTTCTGCATGCTGTCACAGCTTCTGTGAGTTCATATATGCATCAGTCCTCTGTGTCTCTGTGACTTTGGTCCTTTGGATTCATCACCTCTGGCTCTTAACAGTCTTTCCACCTCATTTTTCACATAGATCCCTGAGCCTTGAGGGGAGGGGTCTGATAAAGACATCTAATTTAGGGCTGAATGCACCAAAGTCTTTCATTCTCTGCACATTGTCCAGTTGTTAATTAATTAACAACTCTGTGTTAATTAACATCTACTGCAATAAGAAGGTTGCCTGGTGAGGATTGAGTGATGTTCTGATCTACAGGTATATCTATGGATGTCATTAGGAGTCATTCTATTGCTGTGTATGTGTGTTTGGTTTGTTTGTTTGCTTTTGTCATTTTTGTTGCTATTGAAGAATAGTGGTATTAGGTTTTCTCCAAAGTTTATGATCTATGTAGTATCAGATTTTTGGTCACCTTATGGAAGGCATGCATTCCATCTCATAGAGTAGGCCTTAAACACAATCAAAAAGTGACTGGCTACTCCCATGACATTTGTTATTATTGGGTCAGTAGATCTTACAGGCAGATTGCTGTTGTAGATTACAGGTTGATATTGATGATTACTTTTCTCCTCCAGAAGCATGCAAAGTCCCTTCCAGCATCATAAAGTTTAGCCAGTAGGTATGCATTTTTTAATAGGGCAGCAGCTTGATTTCTCCATTTTTTATTATATAAGTTGTGACTTCAGCAATAGATTTTATGTTTGGGGTGGTCCCTGGGAACCATTTGACCAATGATTCAACAAGATGTAACCCATTCCTGTCCCTGGAGGTTTTACTTGGTAGCATAGGATGTCTAGTTGGGGCATTGTCTCCCCCATTAAATGGTAACTCTTCTTATGTTCTTTTCATATATGTGTATATTTTAGAAAGTGTCTAAGGCAGTAGGTTTTCATATGGCTTTTCAAAAGGACTTCAGTGTTATGGGGAGAGGCAACAGTAGTTTTTAAAGCAAAATCCATCCATAATTCTACTGGAAACCTAGCATAATTTTTATCTGAATTAGCCACTTGACTGGCAGGTTGTGGTTTATGAAGGAAAACACAAGCCACATGAGTTGAATGGGGAGCAGGAAGGGGAGAGGGAAAGAAAGGAAAAGGGAAGGAAGGAGATGAGGAACCATTCTTTATTTTATAGAACCAAATTCATGATGTTTACTTCTGTTGTGCTGGAGAATCATACCTGGGCCTTGCATGCTAGCAAAGTAGCCAACCAGCCAGTTGCATCCACAGCCCTTTGCTTGTGAGATGTTTGTTTGATTAATGCAGTTTTTATGCAGAGATCTCAAACAGCAATTGTGTAAGTTGATTACATACTTTCTATACAGAGAGAGTAATGTCTTTATGTCTTTAGTAGATATACTTCCTTCTTGTCATAACTTAATGTGGGATATGAAAAGCAAATACAGATTTATGTGAAGTTTAGAAACTTTTTATTTCAAACTTACATAGAAAACGAAAATCAGATTTACTTAAATAAAAGAAATTTTAAATCATCTTCAAAGAAATAAAACAACCACTCAGTTGCACAGCAGGGAGAGCTGTCTTCCCCCTCAAAAAAGCTACATTTAAATGTAAAGCCGTCTAGAGTGTCAACTCCTGAGAGCTATGCAAAAATACTGTGTCTTTAGGAAAACATAAAGTCCGCACTGTGCTAAAACAATTTATATGCTAGCAGTTGCAAAGGATAATGTTTAAGAGCTCAATTTGTTTCTATCTATTGTTTCAACCTGTTTACTTTATTATGACCTCAAATGTTTCAAAAAAACCTATTGTACTATTGTTATAGAATGCAATATACCCTGCACACAGGATTCCTGTTGATGAGCTCTCAAGGCTGTAAATTGGAAGCTGTATGATTTTATATAGCATATTTTGTATTGTGATGGGTTTGCAATATCTGGTGTGCAGTGTAGTAGGCAGAGCACATAAACAAGGCTGGACATTTCAAAAGCAGAATGTATTGTAAGGGACTGATAGCATAAGTGTTAGAAGAGAGCATGCAAAAATGCCAAAACGAGAACAAAAGAAAACAGCTAGTGTGCCTTGAATTTAAGGAGAAAGCAGAAATGTGTGGAGTTATTAGAATCGAGGCTCCTTTTTATGAGGAAGGGAGAACACCTACCCATGCTGCTCCCTCAAAGAGAGGAAATGGCAATACATCTACAGGCTCCATTTAAGTCTTCCACGATCCTCCTGTCTCCGATCTTCACCTTTCCATTTCTCCCTCTGTCTGTGTCATCTTCACGAAATTCAATAAAACATCTTGACAAATTAATATCCAACTGAATATACGAATGTGTACACACACACACATACACACACACACCCCAAACTGATTTGATCAATTAAAACTGTATCCTTGTGGATATCCAACACAGAATTAATCCCTGCCTCCAGCTATCTCAAACTGAGCCCCTAATCTTTTTCTTTTTAAAAAAACATTTTATTCATTCATTGTGGATTTTACATCGTGTATCCTGATCCCATTCATCTCCCCATCCCTTCATATCTGCCCTCTGTCCTTGCAACCTCCCCAACCACCCAAAATAAAATAAAATAAAACTTAAAAGAAAAGAAAAAAATCTCAACATGAAAGCTGTTGTGTGGCACAGTGAATTACACAGTTTACCTTTTACCTCTAATTGCAAAGAGTCATTGGTCTGATTTGAGGCCTCTGGCTTCTGCTAGACCCTCAGTAGTACTCTCCTTTGATATCCTGTTGTTGCCCTATGTCATGGAGAGCCTGTAGCCTTAAATCTACAGGGTAGGCCCCTTCGCATGCTCCAGCAGGTTATAGATGGAGTGAATGTTGGGGTGAGCCAACTCATAGCTCTGGTTCTGGGCCTGGGTGGTTGGCTGGGTTGGTCAGCCCACCAGGTCTCCTTCATCCTCTTCACCAGTACTGCCCTGGCTAGCTCACCCAATGCATCAGGCAAAAAGATCACCAGCACCTACACCACCAGAGTCATCTCGACTCTCTATTGTGTTGCCCAGGTGAGGTGCAGGGGCCATTCTCCCAAAGCTGCAGGTGGTGAGGGGCAAGACCGGTTCTCCCACTGTCACGACCCCAAAGGCTAGCTCTCCTGCCTGCTGCAGGTGGCAGGGGTGAAGGGGGGCATTTTTTCCTCACCCATGCCACCACCTGGCAGACAAGGCAAGTGGGGTCAGCTCTTCCACTCTCCTGCCCTCAGGGCCAGCTCACCCACACCCGTGTCCACAGGGTCAGCTTTACTGTGTTGCCCAGGGGAGGTACAGAGCCCGCTCTCACAAGTGCTACAGTCAGTTAGGGGCAGAACCAGCTCTTTCACTCTCATGACCCAGGGGCCAATTTTCCCAGCTGCCACAGGTGGTGAGGGTTGAGGGGTGAGGGGCAGGGGACCATCTCTTCCTCACTCCTGCCACCACATGACAGGTGAGTAGTGGGGCCAGCTCTCTCATGCTTACATTCTCAGGGCTGGCTCACCTGCAGCACTGTTAACAGGGTGAGCTCTACTGTGCTGCTGCCCAGGAAAGGTGTAGGACCTGCTCTCCCAAGTGCTGCAACCAGTGACCTCATGGCTCTCGTGACCTCAGGGCCCCTCTCTCATCCACCACAGGCAGCAAAAGGCTAGGTGTGGGAAGGGCATCTCTCCCTCACCCACACCACCTTATGGCAGATGAAGAGATGAGCGATGAAACCAAGTCTCCCCCACTCACATCCTCGATGCCAGCTCACTCCAGACCCTGTGAACAGGGTCAGGTCTACTGTGCTGCCCAGGCAAGGTGCAGGGACCACTCTCCCTAGTGTTGCAGCTGAGGCCAGTGAGGCCAGTGAGGGCCAGTGAGGGGTGGAGCCAACTCTGTGCAGACCTATCTTCTGGCCTTAGGTAGTAACAGGAGTCACAGACATCAGCACAGACTGTGGTTACGGCAGGGCCATGGATCCACACTTGGCACTTGGCAGCAGCCCAGGCCCGACATTACCATGGCCCCAGGTGGCAAGCAGGACACCCACCTCAGCCCCCTGTAGTGGGTAGCTGTTCAGCTTTGACCTGAAGTACTACCCCCATTGAGGCTTCCAGTAACACACCTACAAGGCGGGCCGGAGACAGGAGCCCTCAGGAGCCCTTAAGACCTGAGATCCAGATGTGCTGGCTCTCTTGGTTCCTGGATCGTAGATGCTGGATGTAGACTGAGCAGAGTTCTCCAGAGAACACCTCTGGACACCGCTAGACTGCACTACACCTTTCCTGGACCCTGTAACCTATCCCTTCACTTTTAAGTTACCCCCCAAAATAAACCTCCCTTTTAACTACATGGAGTTGCCTTCATACTTCCACCAATAGCCCCCTCTTCACTGCCTTCACCTCTTCAGATCTGCCTCTCCCCACAGGACAAGAACCATTCTGCCTCTCTCTCTCTCTCTCTCTCTCACCATATATTTGCTTGCCATGATGATGCCTAACCTCCCAATGCTCCAGGAGTCAGGCAAGCCTATGTTCACTCCTCCCTGTGCAGGGCAGGAAGCCCCAGACAGGCATGTTCCTAATCTTTTTCTTTTCAGTTTATGCTCACTTTGCACACAGAGACACTGACACGCAGACACATACACACACACACACACACACACACACACACACACACACACAAATTAGATATTAATACCTACAAAGTACACACACAATCTGCCAACTGTGCTTCCCATCTCGGTGTTACCTCATTTCTTCCCTCAGGGTGAGAAATCAAGGTCTTCCCACCTTCTTTTGTCCCATCCTCATATCCACTGCTTTCCCTGCAAATTATTGTGGCACCATGATTTTTCTCCATGACAGCATGGTGATCTCTTTAAAATATAGGAGAGGTTACACATCTCCTGTCTCAGAATCCATCAGGTTCCTCTTCTACAGTGTCACCCATCCATGTATTTGCTGGCTTCTGGCTTTTCTTTGTCTTATCTGATATTCCCCTTCAATTCCAGCCACATTGAATTCATTTGTATTTTCAAGCACATCTGCCTTGCTTCTCTCTCACCTTTGAGACTTCATGTTGACTTCCTTTTGCCGGAAGGATCCTCTCCTAACTACCCAAAGGCCTTCCTTGTCTTCCACTGCTTTTAGTGTCTGTTCAAATATTGTATCCTCCTGGCGATGTCTCCTTATCACACTGTTGAGATTGCTTTGCACCCACGGTCACTCTTCTCTTGTCTCAGGACGCAGAGCTGATAAAAATACTCTACACACTACATTTTTACTCTGTTTTTTTCTAGTAAAATGTAAACTCTGATGACAGGGACTTTTCATGTATTCTTTCCTTCAGCAGAGTTAAAAGTCCCTAAAGTGACTATATAGATATCATGATTGCTGTACAATCAGTAACCTTGAATTAATCAAGCAATGAATAGTCAAGTAGGCAGAAGAGGGCACTTCCACTGCAACTTCTTACCTCAAACACAGCACTGCTGTCTAACATTTTCTTTACAACTTGACTTTTGCTAAAATTATTATTATTTCTTAATAAAACTTGTGATACTTCAGATGAACCACAGGCATTATTTTTCAATACTGTTATTTGTAAATGTATGCATTGGATTCAACTATCTTTTTCCTCAAATCATTGTTCTATGACCAGGTTACTTCCTTTGTTTATTAAATTAACTTGTTTTTTATTTAAAAGAATTTTCATACAACATATTTTGATCTCATCCTTTCCCCTCCCCAACTCCTCCCAGATTCTCCCCACCTCTCTACCTATAATAACTCCATATTTTCTCTTATTCTCTCTCTTTCTCTATCTCTCTCCTTTCTTTCAAAACAAAAAATCAAGAAACTAAAACATCCCATAATACCAAAAACACCACAATAAAACAAAAAGTGCACACACACTCACACACACACACACACACACACACACTAACCAAACACAAAACAAAAGAAAAACATGGAATCCATTTTCTGTTTGCCGATTACTCTTGGCCTGCCCCGAAGTGTGGTTAATATAACCAACAAGACTCCAGTAGAGGAAACTGGTTCATCTTTGCCAGTCTCAGCCGCAAACAACTTCTTTGTTAGTTAGAGGGAGGACCTCAGTCCACGCCCCCCTCTGCTGGGCTCTGTCTTATATAAATGTTTTTCTTCTTAATTTCAGACTGAATTTTAGGTTCCCTGGTCTATAAGAGATTTGTGTCTATCTGGGAATTATTTTTAGTTTATTCTGATAAACTTTGCAATAAGGAAGAAAAAATTACATTTCATTCTGAGGATCTCAAATATTTATAACAAGGAAAAGCAGCTATTATTTTCTAAAGTTAGAAGTTGCTAAACCGAAATAATGCTGTTGAAATGGACTCAAGATAGGATTACATTTTAATAGGTAATTATTGACAGAAAAGTTATTTATGATACTCTCTGTGCTTTGAAAAAAATTTGGAATGGTAATACCCCACTAAGCAAATAATAGAAGGCTTACTTTTAGAGGTGAGTTATCAGAAAATATAGACACAGGCTCTAAGTATTTTTCATATTATGGCACAGGTGGGTTCTACAGATCTCACCATTCTGAATTTGAAAATGTCCTGTTATTTTACCTTACAATGGAAACATCTAGTAGGATTCCATATCATGGAACTTCCGAATATTTATAGCACATGCAAATGAAAAAGGAAACAACGAGAAGGCAGGAAAAGTGTTAAAGAAGGAGGGATCATTCAAGGATGGAGTAATGGAGTATGTTTATCATGGAAGCAGAGAGGGAACTATGGAAAGGCAGTGGATGAAGGGGTGGAGAAGAACAAGGCATAATGATAATACATACATAGATATAGATAGATAGATAGATAGATAGATAGATAGATAGATAAATAGATAGATAGATGAAAATGTCACAATGAAAACCATTTTTTTGTATCCAAACAAAACATTAATTGAAAAAGAGATAACTGAGCTGCTAGAAGACATAGCATTTATATTAGTAATATAAGTGTATACAAAACCTTTCCCTTGTATGAGCACAGGGTAGGAACCACAGAGGCTGGGGTGTGAGGAGTATGAGGAAGTGATGTTCACAGTATACTAAGCCTCTCTTACATATGAGGGTGAGGTTCTTTCTTTCTTTCTTTCTTTCTTTCTTTCTTTCTTTCTTTCTTTCTTTCTTTTTTCCTTCCTTCCTTTCTTTCTTTCTTTCTTTCTTTCTTTCTTTCTTTCTTTCTTTCTTTCTTTCTCAGAGAGCTATTGCATAGGACAGCAAGTATATTCAGTAATAGTATTTCAATTTTTTGAGAATGAATTTCAATGTTCTCATCACAAAAATAACATGTATTTGAGGTATACTAGTATGCAATCAGGTGATGGATATATTAAGTAACATTATCTAATTGTCCCAAATTGTATTCATAAATCACAATATCACTTTGTACCCCATAATATATACTTATAGTTAATTTACAATAAAATTAAAATTTAATTTTCCTGATGTATCTAAAGCCCCATTCAGAAATGGTCATGCTGAGTCTACTCACCAAATTGAATTAATGCTTTCACAAAGTTCTAAATGTTCCACAAAATAATTGATACCCTATTTCCTATTTCACTTTCATTGCCTTAAGTGTTACATTTTTTATTTGACACCAACACAGTTCTCAGTGCATTCAATCTTCCATGTCAAAAGTGTTAACATGAAGAATGAACCACTTCTATATTACCAATGTAAAATAATTTGCACCACATTAGCATGACTAAGAAGAAAGCATGGCAGTGAATCTGCCTGCATCCCCAGAGGGATGGGAAGTGGCAGATGATGATGTTAAAACTAAAGTTTGAAGTGGGTATGGCCCCAAAGTAACTAGATAGGGACTTGTTAATCAAGTGAGTTGTGTCTAACTGCTAATTTTCTATTAGTACAAATGTATTCCCTCAGTCAGTTTTAGTAGACAGCACTTTCACACTCATTCATTGTATAGTATAAGGAGAGGGTAGGGCTCTATTCTTTGGCATGTGGATATCCATGTTCCCCAGCACCACGTGTTGAAGCACCTTGGCAACACTGTAAAATTGCAGTAGATCATAGTGGAAATCTATTAGCTGATCCATCCTGTCTTCGCTGACTGCATTAATTCTGATCCTTTTAAAATTCCTTGTATATATTTATAATGGTTGACTTGAAGTTCTTAATTTCAACACCTTGCTTTTCTTTGATTTGTCTATAATATACACACATATTTATATATCAGTCTTTATTATATAAAGGATAATTTTTCTTTACTATAATTGTGTCACAAATTTCTGTATATTAGGGTTCAAGTTTTCCAAATTCTTAATAACTTCAGTCTAGCTTTCCCATCCATTATTGAAAATGTGGTGGTGGAGAACGTCTTTAATCCCAGCTCTCGGGAGGCAGAGCCAGGTGGATCTCTGTGAGTTTTAGGCCAGCCTGGTTTTCAGAGTGAGTTCCAGGACAGGCAACAAAACTACACAGAGAAACCCTGTCTCGAAAAAAAAAAGAAAAGAAAAGAAAAGGGGACTTTGAAATCCCCAATTATTATCACTGTACTTATTAGTAACAGTAGTTTTCATTATCAGCATACATAGAGTTGCCACAGTCTATTTTT
Organism: Peromyscus attwateri; assembly: GCA_902168425.1. Taxonomy (NCBI): domain Eukaryota; kingdom Metazoa; phylum Chordata; class Mammalia; order Rodentia; family Cricetidae; genus Peromyscus; species Peromyscus attwateri. The sequence goes on from CABHPP010134377.1 coordinate 20,178, forward strand.
GTTCACCCCCCCCCTTTTTTTTTTTTTTTAGTTTTTACTTCCTTAACTTTGGGTTGGATTGTTGAGTTCATTGACACCTAATCTGATTTTAAAATAGAATTACACATGTCAATTTACTTTTGCTTCTTATGCATCTCATATTCCTTTTACAGTATTTATTCTTTTTCTTTTTAAGTTAATGTTATCCTTCCTAATTTAACATTTTAATGATTTTGTCACAATTTTTAAATTTTTTTCTTGGCAGTTGCTCTGTAACAATACATGCATCTCTTTTTCCCATAATCTATTTCATAATTCTATTAACTTAATTCAAGTGTAGTCACATACCAATCATACTGGTCACATTAGACTATATCACCCAGATACACCATGGCCACCTCAGCTTGTGCCATTCACACAATTCAAAATCACCTAACAACAAATTGGTCAGAATGTGTCTTATTCACTAAACAACATAGAACTAACAATATGGAAATATTACTCATGAGCTCTAACCACAATACATTGTTATAAATTACTAATTTATAATATTTTATCTATATCATATATTACTATACCTTTAGATAATTTTAATATGTTTTTCGTTTGAATAGAATTACATTGTTTTCCCTCTCCCTTTCTTCCCTCCATTCCCACCAAGTTGCCTTTCTTCAAACCCACCCCCTGTCCCTCTTCAACTATCAAGTAGATAGCCTTTAAATATTATTGTTACATACCCATATGTAGGCATGTGTATGTGTAAGTACATATGTAAGTTATATCATATAAATTATATGTATATATGCATAAAATTTGCCAGGGTTTGGGACCCTGTGAAATTTCCCCCTTCTCCATTTACATGTCCATTGATATTACCATTGTTCCAGTCTTCTTTATACAGCCACTTCCAGAGAGAAGACAAAAACATATATTTAAAAAGGGATATTGTTTAAATTACTATCTACACAGTTTCTGGCTGTCTTTACTTTGAATTACCATCTAATTTTATTTCATTTCCACAGTACATCTGTCTTCCAATTCATGTACTCCCTGTAGTAGTTACTGTAGGCTGTAGATGTAGCTCAGTAGTAGAGTACATACCTAATAAGGCAAGACTATGATACGATCCTTAGCTTCTTGTCCCAGAGTGGGGGGAAGCCTCTTGAGTACTTCAAGTGATATTTTTCATTTCAGTTTTATACTTTGCTGCTACTCAAAATTTTTCATTTGTTTTTTTT
>CABHPP010134378.1:0-20055 GCA_902168425.1 Peromyscus attwateri
GTTTCCATTTAATTCCATTCTTAAAATCACAGAATAACGGAGATTCTGAGTCGTGGGAATGTAGACATATACCTAGCCTTGAAGCACCCCACCACCCCACCAGCTGAAGAATGCATATAACTGTGCCTGGACACCTAACGGGGCACTCCAGGGGTCACCTCCAACCATGCCGTGCTGTCTGTCTCCAGGGAGAGTTCCCCTCACTCAGGCAGCAACCTGCTGCCTAGCAGGAGAGTAGAAGAGCCCTAAAGACATACGTACCAACCTGTGGATCGGGTAGGGAGGTCGACATTGATGAAATAGGGCTTGGAATCAGGCAAACAACCGGCAAACCAATTGAAATATTTAATTGTCAAACTTAACACAATCGGTATTCACCTGGAAAGAGTCTCAGTGAAGGATTGTCTAGCTCAGGCTGGCCTGTGGGCCTGCCTGTGAGGGATTGTCTTAATTACGTTAATGGACGTGGGAAGACTCAAACTAGATACATATATAATAATAATGTAATATATATGTATATATATAATGATATATGTGTAAAAATAATCAAAGAAAAAGAGGCCATCAGTGTGAGAAGGAGTTGGGGGTGGGGGGACATGGGAGGGATTGGAGGGCGGAAAAGGCAGGGGAGGGGGGTGGGGAATTAAACATTTTTTTTTTAAATGAAAAAATAAAAGTGGATGGCACCATTCCCCGGCTTTGGGTCCTGAATTTGAGATGAAAAGGCAAAGAGGTAGGAGCAGTGGCATGGATGTGTTCCTTTTCTCTCTGCTCTTGACCGTGAACATGAATGGCTGGTTCGGGCTCCTGCCTTGACTTCCCTCCAATGGAAGTCAAGAACTGGACAGGAACTGGAAGCTAAATAACTCTTTCTCCCCTAAATTCATTTTTATCGGTGTATTTTATCACAGCAACAGCAATGGAGCCCGGACACCAGGTTTTAGAGCCTAGCTCTGCTGCCTGGTGTCTGTCCGAGTGCCTGGGGACAAGTCCCGCGGCCTCTCTGGGCCTCAGTTTTGTATTTGCGAAATGTATTGTGTCTTACACAGAACTGCTGTGGGAATCCCATGAGCCAGTGTAAGCAGATTCACGTCAGACACAACGGCAGCCCATTTGTCAGTGTCCTCCCCATTCGCTTCAAAGGAAGCAAAAGACCTGAAGCTGAGTTCCCTGCGTGTGAGAGAGGGTCAAGGACGGACAGCATTAGGGCGCGTTAGCATTTTATCAGTTTACTCTGGTGACAGGAATTAACCTGATGACCAGATTGAGTAACAACTGAAAACTCTGGCAAGGAGTAATTTCCAACTTTGTCCCCCTGATCTCCATCTCACTTGCCCATTTGACTAAATTTAAATCCAGACTACCTGAGAAAGGATGCTGGATAATGAGCTGGCGTTATTGTCTTGAAGTCAACACTGAAAATTAATTTCTTGGGACTGGGGAGAGGGCTCAGTGATTAAAAGCACTGGCTGCTCTTCCAGAGGACCCGGGTTCAATTCCCAGCACCCACATGGCAGCTCACAAATGTCTGTAACTCCAGTTCCAGGGTATCTGATACCTTCATACCAATGCACATAAAACAGGATTTTAAAAGAAAAAAAAAAAAGAAAATAAATTTCTTGCTCAGAATGGCTAGTGCAAAATGCCCATGATAGGCAGTGGGTAGGGTGATAGTGTTGGGGACCATGCAAACCAGTTGGGCTTTCTGGCACCCCACCAAATACCAGGTACTCCATCTCAATCAGGATGTGTACAGACCCAGGGTAGGAAGAACTATGTCCCACCTGACAATTGTCTGGAAAGGGGTTCACTCCCCTCATTTTTCTTCTCCTCCAGCCTCCTGCTTCAAAGCCAATGGCTTTCCCAGCTGATTGATTCCAGGATTATGTTGGCACCTAAGGACAGGAAGGAAAACGAATATAAAGGAACTTCTCTGTGTGTTCCCCTTATGGTAGTTCTTCAGCTTCGGGATGGCCCAGGTCTAGCTGAGTCTCCCCAAGAGGATGCAAAGCATGATGGGGTTGAATCCTGCATGGGAAGATGAGAAGCTTGTCTCTGCCTAAATAGCTTTAGACAAAATCGGGCGGGGGCAGACTGAGTAGGCCTAGGAGAAGCTGCTTCTATTGGGGACACATTTTCCTACCAAGGAAACATCCAAATGCTCCCACAGGAAATGTGTAGGCTGGAGTTTAATGCACCATCCAAGAGGACTTTGTATTGCTTTCCTTCTCCTCCTCGCCCACCCCTTCTGACCCCCTCCACACACGCAGTGGAGGAAACTTTTCCCTGTTGAAGGTGTAGCTGTGTGTTGAGGTGACTCCCTTGGAGGTATACAGCTATTAAAGCGTCCAATCGGAGGGTCTGATGTGAGAAGCTGCACTGTCGGAGTGCAGCAATCATTTCCCTAATATGTTAGCATCTACCGGGTGGTGTCTCTACCCACGCCGGGCTTTCTTAGCTGCTGGGAAGTCTAGACGAGGGATGCTGTACAGGCTGGTTTGTCCAACTTTTGATTCTAGAACTAGGTGTGAGGACCATAGCTCTTAATCGACTCAGAACCCCTAGGAAGCCCAGGCATTTCCCTCCAGGCTGTCTCATCCCTCCTGCTTAAATTATAAACTATTCAGGGGTGGGAACCACCCACCTGTGGGCAGAGTTCAAAGACTGCCCTCTGCACAGTCCCAGAGATGACTATTAAACTCCCACTTGACCTTGCTTCAGAGATTCCCAAGCTGAAGGGAGATAGGAAACTTGTTAATGAAGCACAAGGCAGCCTGGAATTGTACCTTACTCTCCTTTTGGGATGCCTGCCAGAAGTCAAGACCATGGTGCTACCTGGAGGTCTCTGATTAAGCTGTCTCTACCCAGAAAGGCCCCAGGAATGTGTACCCCAGCACAGGAAACATGAAGAGATGGCAGCAAGCCACTCACTGTCCTTTCCCTTTCCTGCTTTTCGCCAGTCACTGCAAGCTCCAGGACGAGGGACCCGGAGGCGGGCAAGGCTCTCCTGGGAACTCGCAATTGTGAGGCTGGTTTAATTGCAGTGCTGGTCTCTGGCCTTGCCCAGACCTGTGCTTCTCAGGCAGCTGGACTAGGCAATCTGAGGATAGAGTAAGGGAACCCTCTTTTGAGCAGCCACCTGCCTGCTTGGCCTTCTTGCTGAGAGGGGCTTTCTCAATCTGAGACTTGACAGGTAAATCCATTTCAACCCTGAGAGACAGTATGGCAGCTCAAGGGTCTGATTCCAAGTTTCTCTGGCCACACATACCAAACCCAGTGTGTCATCCAACATCCTGAGCCCAGCCTGGTAGTGCAGGTCTGGCATCCCAGCTTCTTGGAAAACTAAGGCATGCCTGGGCTGCAGAGTAAGTTCAAGGCCAGCCTAAGCCAGTTTAGGGAAACCCTATCTCAACATTAAAAAAAACAGGAAAAGTTCTTGTGATGCAAGCTTGAGATTGAGATCCAACCCGAGTTCAGACATGTGGTGTACACATAAAAGGCCAGTCCTTGTTAATCCCAATATGGAGATAATCTGAGTTTGTCTTCTGGCCTCCACCCCACCCTCCCCTACCTCCACTACATACCCCGGCTGGGGATGTAGCCTAGTGATAGGGCACTTACCTAGCATGCATGATGCCCTAGGCTCAATCCCCCAAACAAATCTCCACTGACCCCCTCCCTGTTACCCACCTCTGCAAACCAACTCTTCACTCTTCTTGGCCCATGCATGCCTTCTGTTCTCCTCCCTCCCACCCCGAGATCCAGGAGAAAAGGACTCCTTGCGAGTACTCCTATCTAAACTTCCATTAGGTTTGTAGCATGAAGGCAGGGAAGAGGAAGCCAGCGCTATACATGCTGTAGGCAAGAAGATGCTAGGGTGGGATGCAGCAGAAGTGCCTCTGGCAAAGATGGATGAGGCTGACCTTATCCACCTCCGGGCTGGGTTGCTGTTACCGGCCTGAGATTCAAGGTAAAGCAAGCAGAGGTAACTAGGAGATGGTTTCAACTGAAACCCTCTGGGTCCAGGCTCTGTAGCACAGTGGCGGACTAGGGCTACTCTCTCCCTTCTCCTGAAGGGGCTTCTGGCAGTTCCTTGTAAGCTAGCCCTGAAGATGCCATAGTGAACCTGACAGGCAGCCTGTCCTCTGGGAGTTTATAATCTATTGGCTAGATCAGTGATTGCTGAGCACTCTCCAAGCATTCTTCCAAAACAATGCCTCCTAATCTTTTATACTAATGTACTTCTGATACTATCTTTATTTTAGTCATCTTTAAAGGATCCAAATGAAAATGTTCTCAAATTCTTTTGATCATGAAAAAACAGGAAATAGAGCCCAGGGCACTGTGAACCTGTGAATCTGGAGAAAAATATATGAAGAATTTGAGCCTCAGTAATCCCATTAATGTCTTGAGTCACCAAGTCCCATATGTTAAGGAAAAAGAAAAAGAAAGAAAGAAAAAAACAAAACAAAGCAGGAATCAAACTCTTATAAGTATATCCTGGTCCCTTCACAAATGAGATTTCCCTCAATGCTGCCCAATCCCTCGACCCAGCAGGGAAGAACATTTAGCTCCAGGTTATAGATAGGAAACAGAAACCCGGAGAAGTAACAGCAAGGTCCAAGGCTAAGAGGAGAAGGATTACAGGGTTACAAGAGACCAGGATGAGTGGAGGGGAGGGCACTTAGGAAGGAAAAGAGGGCAAGGCCTGGGAGTAAGTTAGGGTAGGGTCTGCAGGGACAGGGAAACCTATTGGTAAGGGGTAAGGATCAGGGTACAAATGAACAGCCCAAACCTGATGCCATTGTTTGTTGGACTGTCACTGAGTTATGTTAACCACAGCTTGCATTTGAGGCATTGGCCAGACATAAAACTCAGAGTAATGAGTCACTTACTGCTGTCAGACAGGGTGAAAACTGTCCCTTTGAGATGGGATGAGGTTTTCACTTTGCATACATCATACTTTGTCCAGTACCAAAAATGCATAAGAAGCCCAAGGCAGCTAACAGGAAACCCTATCCCCTAGTTTGATGCTTCAGGTGGGACATAGCCTAAGGGTGGGGGCGGAGATCAGCACTGGATTCCTGAGCTGGGGGAGGGGAGGTTTGCTGGCAACCTTTTCAGCGGAGGCTCTTATCGACATCCAGGTCTTGGTTCTTTGGGAGGCAGTGATGGAAGGCTTCCCAGCTGTGTGGGGGAGGAGGAGACAGAAGGACAGTCCTGCTTCCTGTCCTGCTGAGCTGCCAGACCAGACAGCCTCTTCTTCCCTCTTTGGGGGAAGAAGCTTGCTAGGCAGGGAGACAGCAGAGTCCTGGGGGCCAGAGAGAGATGGGAGTTGGTGTCTGAGATGATACCACGTGGAGTTGTGCCCAACACACATCCAGCTTATATTAGCACATAGTTGATGGCTATGCCTGAAGGATGGGATGATACCCTAAGCAGGAAGAAGGAGCCATCATACCAGACATTTGTTCAACCCCTTCATTTATTCTTTTCTACTTGCCCTTCTGGGTATAAGACTGAAGTCTGCTTGCCCCATAGATGGCACTGATTTGGCCAAGCAGCGAGGAGGAGTCAAGAGCTGGGCAAGAGTACATCAGCAGCAGTACAGAGAGGTAAAAAGAGCCAGGGTAAGTTTAGGAGGTCTATTAGAGCCAAAGCAGAAAGAGGGCACATGAGGAAGGGGAGGTCCAAGTGAATGAGTGATGGGATTTTGTCTCTGACTCCATTCTTCACTGAACATGCTCAGAACTATGGCTTCCAGCCCTATACTGACTGCAAAAATAAGTGCCCAACTTTGGTAGCTCTAAGCCCAATGAGGAGCTGAGCTAGAAATGTGGAAGGAATCAAATATAAAGGCAGGAGATGGTGTGTAGGGACACAGAGTCCTGGCTGTGCTTCTCATCCCCATGTAACACTGGACACATTTCTTATCCGTTTGGAGCGTCTTTCTTTGCAAGATTATTGTGAGTAAATTTTTAAATAAAAACAATGCATTGAAGTGTTTGTATATGTACATACAGAAATGTGTGCAAGTCAGGAACAACAAGTTCTCCTAGCAATGTCCTATCGAGACATGGGGGCTTTAGCTGAGTATGGTGGGATACTAATCCCAGCACTCAGAAGGTAGAGGCAGGAGGAGCAAGGAGTTTAATCCTTTGAAGCTACCAGTGAGTTTGGGGCTAGCCTGGTTCTACAAGAGATCCTGTCTCAAAATGAAAACAAAAGAAACAAGAATTTTAAAATTAAACAAGAACAAAAACCAGTCTTGTTTTCCAGTTGCTAGCATGATGACCTATTTAAAAATTATTTATTTGTTTGTTTGTTTTGTGTGTACACCAGAAGAGGGCATTGGATCCCTTGAGACTACAGTTACTGATGGTTGTAAGCTACCATGTGGGTGCTGGGAATTAAACTCAGAACTTCTGGAAGAACAGCTAGTGCTCTTAAATGCTAAGTCATCTCTCCAGAACTATGGAACAGTGACTTTTATCTCTCTCTTACCAGCAGAATCACACCATGTACTCCTTTGTAGGTGGCTGATGCTGTTGTATATAGGACACTATATACAAGAGAGGAGCCACTCTGTTATTCCCCTTACTCTCTGTTCTACAAATGTACCCATCCACTAGTAACAGATGTTTAAGTTTCCAGATTTTTCCACATGGGGACTCCTAACACAATGCTGCTAGGACTCTTAGAGAGCATGTGACCACCTCTCCTCGTGCATATAAGAATGGAACATTGGGTCATATGCTCAGCTTGAATAGACATTCTGCCAGCATGTCCAAGGGTAGCCAAGAACATCTCTACTGCTGTCAACAGTGGATGAGTTTCACACCCCTTCATCCTTGGCAACACTTGGTATTATCAGGCTTTTTCATTTTCCCATTCTAGTTGTTATCTAGAGGCCATTACTTATGGCCTTGGCTTATATTTTCCAGATAACTAATCATAGTGAACATCTTTCTTAGCCATTGTATATCCTCTTATTTTAAACAAATCACTTGTCTAAAGTTTTCACTCATTTTGAACTTGCCTTCTGTCTCTTTACTGAGAATTTGAGTTCAGTTTTGTGTGTGTGTGTTCTGACAAGTTCCTTACCAGATATATGTATTGTAAATGCTTTTCCTCCACTCAGGGCTTTGTCTTTTTGCTCTTAATGGAACTCCTTGACAAGGAAAAACTCTTACTTATCAATATTTTTCCATCATAGTTAGTACATTTTATGCCCTGCCTATGAGGTATTTGCAAAAATCAAGAAAATAGCCTCTATTTTTTTCTAGAAGCTTTAGTGTTTTGCATTCTGTATTCCTGTCTATAATCTTCCTGGGGTTGTATGTATAGATGTAGTGCTACATAGTAGTCATGATGAATGTCTTCATGACTTCATGGCTGAGGATATAGTTGGTATCTTGATTGCCTACAATGCACAAAGGCCTGGCTTTGATCCCCAGTACCACCACCAGCTTACGTACCTGTAAGTTCAGAGCCTGGGAGTCGGGAGCAAGAGGATCAGAAGTTCAAGTCACACTTGGCTACAGACTAACTGTGAGACCAGCCTGACCTAAATGAGATCCCAACTTTTGTTTTGTTTTGTTTTTTAATGAGTTTCATAACCACTTGTAATCCCAACACTTGGAAGGCAGAGTTCAAGGTCAGGAGTTCAAGGTCATCTTAACTGCACAGAAAGTTTGAGGCCAGCCTCTGCTATCTGAGGCCCTGTCTCACAAACACCCAAACCAATAATCGCTGTGGGATGTCTTTCTGTATGCTGTGAATATGTGTTGCTCTGACTGGTTGATAAATAAATCTGTTTGGCCAATGGCGAGGCAGAATAAGGTTAGGTGGTACATTCGAACTGAAGAGACGGAAGAAGAAACAAGAGTAGGGGAGATGCTGGAAGATGTAAAAGTACCATAAACCACGAAGCCACGGGACAAGACATAGATTCATAGAAATGGACTGAGTGAAGTTGTAAGAGCTAGCTAGCAAGAAACCTGAGCCATAGGCCATACAGTTTGTAATTAATATAAGCCTCTGAGTAATTATTTTATAAGCGGCTGCGGGAATGCAGGTGGGAGAGATTCTTCTGGACCACGGGGTTGGGCAGGACTGGAGAAACATCTGGCTACAAATAATAATAATAATGAATATAGATAGATGATAGAGTATTTTTTCAAATGGATACCAGGTAACTCAGAAGTTATTTTCCCCCTGCTCTGAGTGTCCCCTCTGTCATAACTCAGGTGTCCTGTGTGGAGTTCTGTCTCTGAGTCTATTCTTTCTTGTTGGTCCGTCTGTATAAGTTTCACATTTTCTTTTTTTGTGTTTTTTTTTTTTCTTTTTGAGACAGGGTCTCGTGTCTCCCATGCTGACCTAAGTTCACTCTGCAGCTGAAGATAGCTTTGAACTCTTGATTCTCTTGCTTCTACTAAATTGCTGGATCACAGGAATGTGCCACTATGCACAGCTTGGCACTGTCTCGGTTATGTCTAGAAACCTACACCCTCCAGCTTTAGTCTTGATTGATATGGATGTGGTGGTGATGACTGAGGGTGTGGTGTGGGGAGATGGGTGAGATTGTGGGGACAAGATTTACCTGACCAGTAAATGAAGAATCCCCATGAAGGGAAAAAATGTGCAGATTATCTTAAATGGACATTGAGGGAGGTGCTAGAGACGCAAATGAACTGGGTTACTAGTTCTGCCCTTCACAGTGTAGAAAGCCCTTTGACATTTACTGTGTCATTGATGCTCACTGTGTGCCCATAGGGTCACCAGGTAAAAACTGTAAATCATTTTCAGAGATAAAGAAAGGGACTAGGAGCATTGAGAGGCTTGGTCAACAAGATCTCACGAAGGAAGTGAATGATAATTTCCACACATTACTTTTAAAGCTCCTAGCTCATACCTGTGACCCACTGCTGAGTCAGAAGATGGAGGAAAAAGGATGCATAGTTCAAGGCTAGCTAGGTCTACCTATTGAGACCCTATTTCAAAATAAAAGTCCATCACAGCTTATTGATTCATGATTTCATGGAGAGGTTTTCTGAGACTATCAGGTAGTAGCTTGGGTCTTAAAGAAATGAGCCATGGAGGTTATCAAGTGATAATGATGGAGTGATGAAACCCATGCTTGGAATGACCTTTGCATAGGAATTTGGAGGCAGGCGAGCAGGCAGGCCATGCTGTAGGATGTCACTATTCACTGAGCAGAAGATTGTAGGGGTCCTGAAGTAGGGAATGAGAGGCAGATGTGACACACACAGAGGAGAATGTGGCTAGGTGCCTGGAATCCAGTCCACAGATCAGTCAGTATATACCATACACACATGTCTGCAGAACACACCTTTGGAGTTCTTAATTCTTAATTCTCTGAGAGAGAGAGAGAGAGAGAGAGAGAGAGAGAGAGACAGAGACAGAGACAGAGACAGAGACACAGAGACAGACAGAAAAGCAGAAAGTATGTTTTGTTTTGTTTTTTTAACTTTTTCTCAGCTAATCTTATGATTAAGACCAAAACAACAAATTCTTTCCCCTTCAGATGCTCTGCTGGACTCTTTCTCAGCTGCTGTAGGTCCTAGCACCTGTCACATATGCTCTCATAAATCTTTAGAAGGGCCCCTGAGCTCTGCCTTTCTGAGATGGCTGGCCTTGGCCTTGGTCTGTGCTCAGACTGTCAACTCAGCCCCTTTTATCTGTCAACTCCCTTTCAAGTGGCTCTGGCATGGCCTTGCACCCTCAGTGGGAGACTGTACTTGATGGTGGGTGAGTGTGCATGCATAGCCCTTCCTTCCTCCTCAGAGTGGGTTGGGTCACTGAACTCTATTGATCTACCAAGTGCACTTTAGGGAGCTGTTGTCAGCCTGCCTGAGAGCAGATGACAAAACGATCCCTAGAGAGAACAGACTCAGTCAAGGTCATGTACCTACCTAGTGACTAGTGTTGCGGAACAAGTCTGGTCGACTGATGCCAAGTCCATTATCATTGCTGTTCCACCATCAAGAAAGACAGGTTGAAGGCTAGTGAGATGGTTTGGTGAGTAAAAACACTTGCCATGAAGACTAATGCCTTGAGTTTGATCCCCGAAACCTATAGAAAAGTGGAAGGAGAAAACTGACTCCATAAAGTTGTCCTTGGACTTCTACACTTATGCTATGGCTCGTGTACTCCCACACCCATGCATCACATACTGACAATAATAACATTTTTAAAAAACTAAGAAAGAGAGTTTGAGGTACTAGAGAGATGTGACAAAAGGCCTGTCATGGTGGTATGAGCTTATAATCCCACCACTGGGAGGTAGAGACAAATGGAGGCCTGAGGCTCATTGACCACCTAGCCTAGCCTAATTGGTGAGACGGTCTGGGGAAAAAAAAAAAGAACAATACCTGAGGAATTATACCCTAGGTTGACCTTTGCCCCTCATGTACACTCATGCACATGTATACACACACACACACACACACACACACACACACACACACACACACAAGAAAGAGGTTGAGCCCTTCAGATTCCCTCAGGTCCCTCTCTATCTGCAGGTTCTACATCTGTGGATTTAGTCAATAACTTGGATCAAAAATATATAGGGAAAAACAGTTGTGTCTGTACTGAACATGAACAGACTTAAAAAAAAATCATGATTTCTTGAGCAATACACTATAACAACTATTCACATAGCATTTACATTTTGGTGGGTGTTGCAATGAATGCAGACATGATTTAAAACACAGGAGACTTTGTGACAGGTTCTATACAAATACACCACTTTCTATCATGGACTTAATGCTGGAGGTGGTGGCATAATTCTGTAATCAAAACACTTGAGAGGCTGAGGCAGGAGGACTGTAAGTTCAAGTTCTCAAAAAACCAAAGTCTGGGATGTAGTTGAGTGGTAGAATTCTTGTCTTAAAGGGGAAAAGGAGGAAGAGAGAGGAAGAGGAAAGAGAAGAGATTTGAGTATTTGCAAATTTTGAAATTTGAGTGGATTCCTGGACCAGTCCCTGCAGAGGTCCAGGGATGATAGTGTTCCATTGGTTTTGTTCTGGAAGAAACCAGTGCTGACGTGGAAGGCTCCCATTGGTTCTAGTTCTTAAGGAAGTGCAACCTCCAGACTCAACATGCCCTGTGCACATGCAAAGGAAGTCTGGCTCTGGGCAAGCAGGACGGTCACAGCAGCTCAGGCCAGATGTATAGTGGGCATTCAGGGCAGGCAGCTTCTCCTCTGTGGCCTGGGCTTGCAGCCTACAGAGCCTAGATATTTCCTCCCTTGCCCTAGCCATGCCAACAGACTGAGCATCTTATCCACACTGTCCTTGTTGTCTCATCTAGCATGGACTCTATATCTTTCCAGAATAGCAGGGGAGAGAGAGAATTGAGACAGAAACAAATTGTCTGCTTGGAAATGACTCCTAAGCTACTGCGGTCTCTGGGCCTCCAGCAATGTCTTACTCTGGTTGGACTGCTTTGAGAAAAAATTTTGTTATAGACCCCATGGCTTCTAAGCAACAGATGTGTTTTCTCCAGTTTCTGAGGGCTGATAAATTGAAGATAAAGACGCCAGCAGATTCAAGGTCTGGTGAGGGTCCAATTTCTACTTCAGGGAGCGTGGGTTCTTGCACGGTCTCTGTGTGGTGGTGCGGGGAGTGGATAAGGCAGCTTTCTGGGGCCTCTTTGTATAAGGATACTAATCCCATTCTTGAGGTCTCTGCCCGAGCTCTACCTGCATGGGAAGTACTAACTACTTCCCAAAGACCCTCATCCCATTGGTGATTAGGTCTCAGTATATGAGTGTGTAGGTCTAAATGTAATCCCAGGTACCTGGGAGACTGGATTAAGAGGATTATAAGTTCAAGTTCTTGCTGGTCAGCAAAGTTGCTTGCTGAGGCTAGCCTGAGCAACTTAATAAAACCCACTCTCAAATAAAAACAAAGCAGTGAAGATGTACTGAGCATATAGTCCAGTGCTTAGCTTCTGCTAAATACTAGGTCGAACACCTCAAAAAACAAGGCAGCGATAACAAAATTCTTGACCATAGCAAACTACAACCCCCTTTTCCCTTCACACAGTCCCAAATATACCGAGCATCTGAAGTTGTCTACTGTTTTTCATCCTGAGATTAATGAAGCCACTAGTGATAGCACTTGGCTTGGATACCTCCCCCAGAGCTCTGCTCTAGGGATTGTGACACTCCACCCCAGGACAATCCCTGGTGAGTGAATATGGAAGGGAAACCTACAGAATGTTACTTAAAGTATTAAAAGATCTAATATGTATGGATCATTTCCTATGTACTGGATTGCTATGTGAGATACCTACATATACTAGCATATCATCAAATCCTTAGAAAAAAAATCCAGGGTGGGTGTATCAATGGCTTTCACCTGAGGAAGATTTTGCTCCCCAGGGAATATGTAGCAATGTCTAGAGACATTTTTAAATGTCACAACTTGGGGTGGGTGAGTACAAATACCATCTGGGGGTGTTCTAAACTTGCTATATACACAGGACGGCATCATCTACAAAGCATTATAGTCAGGCATTATCTGTTGGTAGGGACATAGTCAAGACATTTATCTATAGGTGAGTTCATCACAGCGTGATTTATACAAACCTAACAGTACAGGTCAGTCATCCACATGGCTTCCTGCAATCAAGGGAAGCGTGAGGCTGCTATATATTGTTTACAGTGAAACTTTTTTTTTTCTAGGTAGATAAAGGTATTGTATAACACACAAGCCAGTGTATTAGCTACTTTTGCCCTTGCTGTGATGAAGCACCTGATAGAAGCAATGTAAGAAAGGGGAGCTTTAGTCTGGCAAGGAAGGCATGCATGGTCTAGGTGTGTGAGGCAGCTGATCACAGTCATGTGCAGTCAGGAAGCAGAGAGAGATGAACGCTGGTGCTCAGTCAGCTCTCTTTTTTTTTATTCTATCTGAGAGCCCAGCCCATTGGTGGTACACACATGCAAGGCCTGTCTTCCCACCTCATGTCTCCTGGGTGATTCTAAACTTGTCAAATTAACAATGAAGATTAGCCACCATAACAGGTAGAACAGTCATTTATGATCAAGTATTAGGTACCATACATAATTGTGTGTATATTCTTTCATACAGCAGTGTTCACCAAAACCACATCAGTGGTGTGCCATATTACATCTTTATAACATTCCTAGGTGATAAGATTTTCTCAACATTTCTACTATCATAAGACTTTTATTGGACGTGTGGTCCAGTGTTGACCAAGCATTATTAATGTGGAGCATGACAATATCCAGTCTAGCTTTTCAGCATGCTAAAGCTGAAAAACACACAAATGCAAAAGGAAAAACTTTGGTTCCACACAGTCCAGGGGCTTCCCCAAGGCCTTTTGTCAAGGCAGATTTGGATTCTAACCGACTTCTGTGTGATCCCAGAGTCTCTTTGTCTTTTTAGTTACAAAACACCCCTGTGAAGGACCAATTGCCCTCTCGATGGGATCTGCCCTGGGAGAGAAGACATTCTGGTGTTTCTCACCAGGCAAGCAAACATCAGCCAGTGTCTGCTGGAGCAGGAGCCAGGAAGGCCCTGAAACAGCTACTGAGCGGCAAAGCCTCTCCCATCCGGTGCTCTGAACATTTACAGAGACTGGAGTTCATCCTCTTCCTGCCCATCATTTGAAATCTCTTGAGTCCACAAAGTGCCTTTGGCAGCACTGGCAGGGTATTGCTAAGAAGCCCATTGACTTCTGGGCTTGTGGGTCCCAGTGTCAACCAGGGAAGGGCTCTCAGTGAAGGGCTGGATTAAAATTGACCCTGACTTAAACACTCTACAGAGATGGTCAAACCTTAATGTCAGGGAGAATCAAGGCTGGTTCTGGGCACCTGGGGGTGGCCAGCAGGCACATCCTTCAGTGGTCAAGTAGTAGATGATCAATATCCTTTGCCTATTTTTCTCTTAGTTCCTATTTCATGGTCTTAGTTTTACTTTGCTTCCTATCATCTATCAATCACCATCTTAAAAGTGTTGTGAAGAGCTGGGGACCTAGCTCAGTGGAGAGCATTTGTCTGGCATTCACGAGGCCCTGAGTCCCAGCACCACCCCACAAATAAAACAAACAAAACAAAAGGAGCAGAGCTGCTGGTTGAATGAAACGGGATTTAATGTAGGAAGTGGAAGATGTGTCCAGGAAGTGTGAGAGGACCATGCGTGCATGGTGGAGTGTGTCTCCAGAATGAGCTGGTTCAGGAAGGATGGGACCCTGCTGCAGTATCTGGACTCAAGTCCCTGACAGTGCTTTAAGAAGGTGGCTGCCAGAATTGCCCTGCCCCTCCTCCTTCTCAGCTCTCAGCAGCCATGCAATTTTCCTGGTATTTCTTGAAATAACTTGAGTACAACAGACTCCATCCATTAGAGGGGGGAGCCCGTTCTGCATTCAGGCGACACTGCCTTTTATTTCAAGTGGCCTCAGTGCTAATAGGGACATGGGGTCTCAACACACGTGCACACGCCCCTGTGCATGTGGCTGCTGGAGGAATTATCCCCATGAATGGGAATGAATGGGCAGGGACAATGAACTACAGTGAATGGGCAGTTGGAAGGGAGCCTTTCATGAGGCCGGAATGACAAGTGAACACCCAAGGAGGGGCCAGCAGGAACACTGACTACATCCAGAAAACCAGAGAGGACTTTTCTGCCTGACAGAACCAGACCGCCTGGGGAACCAGAGTCTCTCCAATTAGCAAGATGACTGGGCAGATGGAAGCCGGAAGAAGCACATACCCTTATTATGGGACTGCTCTGAGATCAGGGCTGCTAGTTCTTCCAAAGAAAGGACTGAAAATAGGAGGAAAGTGTGACCATGTCTTCTCTGCTGGAACTTGGGGTTATTTGAGGGGGACAGTACCTAAGGGAACCAGTCCTTTTACCCCAGGAGAATGGTGAAAGGGCTCTTTTATCTCCTTCCTGTCTTAGTGGTACTTCTGCTTCTTGGTAGTATGTGAGTCAGAAAAAGAACGTTCAGTTTCTGAAGCCACAGTTCTAACAGCAACCCACTAACATTTCTTCTACCAACCTCTTTGAACCTCTCTGACACCTCTCCTCCCTCCACATCCCCACCCCCACCTCTGTATGGACAGTTTAGCTGGGTATATGAAGATGAATAAACTAGGGTTAGCCTAAAAGGATCCCAAAGGCTTGTAAAGGGTGACACATGCATAAAAGAACAAGTCATTTTAGAAATAACTGTCTTAATGAGAAAGGTCAGACAAAGCAGCAAGATAAATGTGGGAAGGTTTCCTAGAGTGGGGATGTTTGATATGGACCGGGAAGACTAGGCTTTCAGTGGAATAGAGGTGTCAACCCAGGGGGTAAGTTGTGGAAGAGGTTCTTGGTGAGCCAACAGCCTTAGCAAGGCCATGAGGTGGTGGTATGTGCTGAGTGTTCCCAGGAGGGCGTGGGGAGGATTGATAGTAGGTGAAGGACTGAGCAGAATTGGAAAGAATCAGGTGCTAAGATGTGTTCCGTACTCCTTAACAAAATACCTGGCAGATCACCTTAAAGGAAAGTTGCTTTGACTCCTGTTACAGAGGGAACAGTCCATCATGGCTGGGAAGGCAGGGCAGCTAGAGTGGTTCCATACACAGTGCTGGCACCTTGAGGTGGGTTAGGGAGAGTATCAGACCAGAGCTGGAGGCTGGGCTAACCCGTGGATTAGCGACTCTTCTTGCTGGACAATAGAATACCTGACAGATGCAATAAAATCACTCCTTCAGGAAGGAAACAGAGGTTTATTGTGCCTCACAGTTCAAGGGTACAGTCTGCCATGGTGGTAGAGGTTTGGGGCAGCTGGAAACCTTATATCCTCAGTTAGGATGCAGAGAGCAATTGACACAGGTGCTCAGCTAGCTTTCACCTGTTTATGCATTCCAGGATTCCAGGCCACATAACTGTACCACCTATATTCATGATAGATCTTTTCGGTTAAAAAATATCTGTAAATACCCTCCATGGATGTGCCCCGACGTTGGTCTCCTAGGTGATTCTAGATCCTGCCTATTAAATATCAGGACCCCCAAAGGTCCACTTGTAGTGGCTGACATCATGAGTCAGGCCTCACATCCCAAAGGTTCCATAGCCTTCAAAAGCAGCACCATTAGTTAAGGATCAAGGGTTCAAACTTCTCGGCATGGGATAGCATGTGTTTCAGACCCAGAGCATAACTTAGATTGTGGAGGGTCATGAGTGAGTACTGATATCCGAAAGGGAAATTAAGGCAGTGGTTTCAGAGAAGTTGCCAGAGTTCCCAGCTGGAAGGGATTGGGCCAGTGTTCTACAAACGTAACTTCTAGCTGCTGCAAAGTGTCATCCATTTACTCAATGAACATTTGTTGAACTCCAACCGTGTGCCAGGCACTAGGCTCAATCAATGGTATAGTGGTGAGTACGGCAGTCACCAGTCCTTACAGTTGGCTAGCCTTTCTGCTTTCCTTGTCTTCTACCGGCTCTCCTCCAATACCAGAATTTCCAGATTGCATCAAGCCGGAGTTGGCAGTAGGCATGGACAGCACCCTGGGATGGTGCCAGGACGCTGACAAACTCTGTTTCAGACTCTGGTTCTGTGTGTGTGTGGGGGGAGTTTGGGGGGTAGAAACAGAAGAGGGTGCTTTGAGGACAGATTGCACCCTGGGGTGACTGGGGTTTTAGATTCGCAGGGAAAGGTCCAGTTCTTAGATCATATTTTCCATGGTTTGTCCCATTAAAGATAAATACCTGCCTCTTATTCTTATACTCAGTTCTGACATCCAGCATTGGAGAAATCTTTAATAATTAAGCCTTTGCACCTTTTAATGAGTCAAACAACACAAATCTGGCCTAAGATGACATTAATTTTTTGTTTGTTTTGCTTTTCCACCGTGAAGGGATTCTCACTTATCAGCTTTAATTTTGTTGCTTCATACAAAAACCTGGGTTTGTTCTCCAGCCTGGTGTGTGTGTGTGTGTGTGTGTGTGTGTGTGTGTGTGTGTGTGTCTAGTTGCTTCATGTTGCCAGTTTTAAAAACATCAGTAGTACTAGGTGTGGTGACAGCACTCAGAGGCAGAAGCAGGTGAATCTTTATTAGTTCAAGATCAGCCTGGTCTACACAGTGAATTCTAGGCCAGCCGGGCCCAAAAAGTGAGCCCCCCCATCTCAAAAAAACAAAAGCAAACAAAACAAAATGTTGATTATCATTTCTTTTTAAAGCTTCTTTACATTTTTTAAAAATTAGGCCCTGATGTCATGACACGTGACTTTAATCCCAGCACTCAGAAGGCAGAGTCAGGCAGATCTCTGTGAGTGCAAGACTAGGGTGACCTACATAGTGAGTTCCAGGCCAGTCAGAACTACATAGTGAGATCCTGACTTTAAAAACTTTTAAAATTAATTATTTTTTAGTTAGTATACAAGACAATGATTTTTTCTGTGACATTTTCACATATATATATATATCATAGCACCTGTTCATATCTTCCACCTTCTCCCTTACTGTCCCTCTTCATGCTCTCCCATTCTCCCCAAATAATTCCCTTCTACTTTAAGATCATGCATATATATATATATATATATATATATATATATATATCATATATGTTATTCCATATGTTATTTGGATGATTTCCAGTTCTATCCGCTTTCCTTTAAATGTCATTTCATTCTTTTTTACAGCTGAGTAAAATTCCATTGCGTATGTATACCACATTTTCTTTATTCACTTATTTAGTAGACATATAGTCTGGTTCCATGTCTTGGCTATTGTGACTACCGCAGCAATAAGCATGAGTGCGCAAGTCTTTCTGTAGACTTTGAGTCATCCAGAGTAGTATACTTGATGTGGTTTATTTATTTATTTATTTATTTATTTATTTATTTTTAATTTTCAAAAGTTTTTTTTTTTTTTTTTTTTGAGACAGGATCTTGCTGTATCTCAGACTGACTTTGAACTCATAATGCTCCTGCCTCAGCCTTCTGAGTACTACAAGCATGCACCAGCACTCCTGGCTGTATAATTTCTTGATAACTGGAAAGCCTTATGTATCTCTTCTCTTGTTCTTTGGTAGTAGTGGGGACTAGGTAGGCGGCTATATCTGCCTGTGTATACACTGCCTATGTAGACTTTTGTTACCATTAGAATATATATGCTCCAGTCCCTGGAAGCTGCCTTCCTTTCTACAGTCTCCAGGATCACTTTCACCCATCCTACAGTAGTCTCAACACCACACCTCCTTGTTACGAAGCCCTGACTTCTTGTTCTGGTCACAGCTCACCTAGCATTGTGATGTGCGCACAAAAGAAATCCCACTTCAATATCCAGCAGCAGTGGTCCCACAACGCTGTCTCACCTTCCCTTTACACATCTACTTTGGCCTTGCACTATCCCACTTCCGTGCCTAGCTCTGGTCCTCTGGGGTCACTTGTCTTCATCACAATCACCGCCCTCTTCTGAGTCCCCGACCAGCCCCTCCCTCTCCTGCTATTCATCTGTACCCAACAGGCTCTTTCCATCTTCTGCCTTTTCCCGCTCCTCTCCACAGCCCCTCCCTTCAGTCTTCCTTTCACTCCCTTCCCTCCCACAGCTTCTTAGACTTCTCCCACCTGCTCAGGGTCTCTTCCATTCCTCTGCCCCACCCTTTGACGTCTGCACGGAGGCTTCTGCAGGAGGCAGGAGGATGCGGATGGTGCTATCCCTTCATGTACTACTTATTCTTCCTGCCCCCAGTTTAACGAATCACCCTTCTTCTCCATACAATATGCTTTGTGGCCTCCAAACAAGCTCAAGATCATGTCTTGAGAGGCCGCTCTACTGAAACATACATGCAGCTACTGGATCTTTCTATTTGTTTATTACCTTACCCCAGCAGGCTACTTGATGAGGGGCCAAGGGTAAAATCAGCGGGTCTTTGTTGACTAATTTTGTCTTCTGCAAATCCCAGCTTCCTGCTTGTGTAGGCCCACCCTCTAGTCCCAGTGATACTGTGAATTTATCATTCTTTGGGACTGAAGTCTTATGCTCCAGGAATTCCAAGGCCCCAGGCTAATTAGGGCAGCAGGGCGCTCAGCACATCCGAGATCCTTTTCCTGAAACACAGCTTGGCATTCATGCAGACCCATGACTGCACCTACACCCTTGAAGGTTAAGTCAGTCAGTGAATCGACAGCAGGAAGGTCTGACACAAGTCTAGATGCCTTCCACAGCCTCAGCCTGACCGGAGGTATAGGCTAGAGTACTACCAAGGTCCATGTGTCGGTACTGCCTCCTGTGACAGTCAGCCTCATTGTCAGCCTCATGGGAACATCACCCAGGAGATGGGAAGGCACACCTTTTTGTGTGTCTGTGGGGAGATTTCCTGAAGGAAGAGGACACACCTTGAATGTGAATAGCACCACCCTCTGAGGTGAGTGTAGGGGGGAAAGCCAGCAAAATACTGGCATTACCCTTTCTCTGCTTCCTGGCATAAATGTCTTCCCTGTCGTGATGAACTGAGCCCACTAAAACTGAGAGACAAAATCAATTTGTCTTCCTTCTAAGGAGTTTTGTCAACTGTTGGTCACAGCAACACAAAAGTAACTAGTAAACTTACCTAGTGCATCTGAGGCCGGGTTTGTCACAGCTGTGCAAGGGCCACTGAGTACATTCCAAGATCTCCCTCAGGCTGGGGGTAAACGATGAAAACATTTGGAGTTTTGTTTTGTTTTGAGACAGACTTTCTAGATACCCCTGGCTGTCTTAGAATTCAGTATGTAGATCAGGCTGGCCTCAAACTCTGTGCACACCACCATATTGGCCCTGCTTCCTTCCTTCCTTCCTTCCTTCCTTCCTTCCTTCCTTCCTTCCTTCCTTCCTTCATTTATTTCTATGAAAATAGTATAAACCAGGTGTGGTGGTGCATATTTTTAATCCCAGTACACAGGAGGCAGAAGCAGGTGGATCTCTGTGAGTTCGAGGCCAGCCTGTTTTTACAAAGCAAGTTCCAGGACATTCAGGGCTGTTATACAGAGAAATCCTGGCTCCTAGAGTCCTATTTCTAAACACTA
>CABHPP010134379.1:1958-21509 GCA_902168425.1 Peromyscus attwateri
TTTTTTTTTCCGAGACAGGGATTCTCTGTGTAGCTTTGTGCCTTTCCTGGAACTCGCTTTGGAGACCAGGCTGGCCTCGAACTCACAGAGATCCACCTGCCTCTGCCTCCCAAGTGCTGGGATTAAAGGCGTGCGCCACCACCGCCCGGCTCCAAAATGACTTTCTATCCTATTTACATATATACCTTCCCCCCCCCACCTCCTTTTTTTTTTTTTTTTTAAGCTGAGGATCAAACCCAGGGCCTTGCGCTTGCTAGGCATGTGCTCTACCACTGAGCTAAATCCCCAACCCCACCTCAGCTTAATCCAAAAGAAACTGAAGAAGATACAAAACTATGGAATGGCCTCCTATATTCGTGGGCTGGTAGGATTAATACCGTAAAATGGCCATCTCACCAAAGCAATCTACAGATTTAATGTACTCATCAAAATTCCAATTTAGGTTTTCACAGAAATAAAAAGATATCAGTTTCATATAGAAAGACAAAAGACGAGCCAGGCGGTGGTGGCGCACGCCTTTAATCCCAGCACTCGGGAGGCAGAGGCAGGCAGATCTCTGTGAGTTCGAGGCCAGCCTGGGCTACCAAGTGAGCTCCAGGAAAGGCGCAAAGCTACACAGAGAAACCCTGTCTCGAAAAACCAAAAAAAAAAAAAAAAAAAAAAGAAAGACAAAACACGGTGATGAGTTCTCCACCCTGCCCCTGCAGGACTGCATTTTAAGGAAGCAGCCAGCTCAATGGGCTCTGCTCTATGGCTGCCTCTCCTGTGATTCCACCCCTAGTCACTCTGAGAGGTATATGTCCTGGTTTCTATGAGGATGAGAAAAAGAGACTCTGGATAGTTGTAAGTCTGGGCTTTAGACCCTTCCATCCAGTTCATAATTGGATTGCAGCTATTATAACTGTCACCTTGTGGCAGGTGAGCAGATCCTGCCTACAGTCCCAGATCCCCTTCTCCTCTACTTTGACCTGTCTTCCCATCACTTGGTACTGATGTTCTGCGATCTTATAACGGGGGACAGACTTAGTGTTCTGGAAATTAATGGGCCATATCCAGATTGGCAACATAGAGCAACTGGCTCTAAAGGTGGAAAACTACGTTGGTTTCCAGTTAGGCATTCCCTCCCGCCCTGCTGAGACCTGAGCTTCAGATAATCTGCCTCTGGAGCCTGGCCTGTCTGTGTCCTGAGCCTTCTCCCTTACTGGGTACAGCTTCGGCTTTCTTGCCCCCATTTGCCTCTGATGCTTACCTCACAGATGGTCCTTCTAAAGACCACTCCTCCCTTCGAACCCCTCTCCTGGGCTCCCAGTGCAGCATGCACCTCAGGTTGCTCTGACCTGGAGATGCCTCTGGAGCAGGAATGGATGGGGATTCCATGCTCTGCAGATCTCTGAAATACCAACACGGACTAGAAGTTGACCTGGTGCTGGGCAGGGGACGCTGTGCTCAGTATCTTGAAGGCACCTTGGGATGTGTACAGGGAACATCTGGTGTGCTTCTCCCACATGTTCAGTACTAATTTCCTAGAAGTGATGCTGATCTAACCCCCACCGCCGCCAAACTTGTTTTTAACTAAACTTTACTGATTTTACTTTAAAAAAGAAAGAAAGAAAGAAAGAAAGAAAGAAAGAAAGAAAGAAAGAAAGAAAGAAAGAAAGAAAGAAAAAAGATCCAGGATAACCAAAACTACCCTGAACAACAAAAACCTGTGGGAGACAGCACTATGCCAGATTTCAAGTTGTACTGAATAGCGACAGTAATATGAAGAGCATTGTACTGCCAGGAAACAGTCACTGATCAATGGAATAGAACTGAGGAACCACATGTAAGTCCACACTCCTACAGCTACTTCCTTTTTGACAGAGAAGTCAACAAACGATAACAGAAGAAAGACAGCATCTTCAACAAATAGTGCTGGTCAAACTGGACAGCTGCTCATAGAAGAATGAACCTTGACCCTCATCTCTCACCTGGCACAAAACTCAATTCCAAATGGATCAAGGACTTCAACATAAGACTAGACACCTTGAACCTGACAGAAGGCAATGTAGGGAATAAGCTTGAATTGGCACAGGAAAGGACTTTCTGAATAGGATCCCAATAGCACAGACCAACATTTAATAAATGTAACTTCAAGAAGCAAAAATGCTTCTGTCCAGCAAAGGACACTATCACTTGAGTGAAAAGATGGTCTACACAGTGGGAAAATATTTTCAGTATATATGACAGAAATATATAGTATCTAGAGTATTCAAAGAAATAAAAACCCTGCCGGGTGGTGGTGGCGCACACCTTTAATCCCAGCACTCGGGAGGCAGAGGCAGGCGGATCTCTGTGAGTTTGAGGCCAGCCTGGGCTACCAAGTGAGTTCCAGGAAAGGCGTAAAGCTACACAGAGAAACCCTGTCTTGAAAAACCAAAAACAACAACAACAACAACAACAACAACAACAAAAACAACAAAAAGACCCCTAAACATCAAGAAAACAAATAGGGGTTGAGGATTTAGCTTAGTGGTAGAGCTCTTGCCTAGCAAGCACAAGGCCCTGGGTTAGGTCCTTAGCTCCAGAAAATTAAAAAACAAACAAACAAACAAACAAACAAAAAACAAAAATAAGAAAACAAATAACTCAATAGGGCATGGGAGTAAACATCTCAAAAGATGAAATACAAATGGCTGAGAAACATTTAAAAATATTCAACATCCTTAGCCACCAGGGAATAAAAATTTAAGCTTCTTTGAAATTTCATCTTATTTCAGTCAGAAAGGATAAGATAAAACAAACAAACAACAAATGCTGGTGTGGATGTGGAGAAAGTGAAACACTTGTTCACTGCCTATAGGAGTGCAAACTGGTACAGCCACTGTGGAAATCAGTGTGGGAGTTCCTCTAAAAGCTGAAAATAGATCTACTACATGACCTAGCTATATCACACTTGGTCACATATCCAAAGCACTCTATATCCTATTACAGAGATACCTGCCAATTTGTATTCATTGATGCTCTACTCACAATAGCCAGGAAACACAACCAGCTCAGATATCTGTCCACTAATGAACAGATAATTAAAATGTATTATGTTTACATAATGTAATATTATCTAATTGCTAAGAAAAATGAAATTGTCAGGTAAATGGATGGATCTGGAAACAATCATTCTGAGTAAGGTAATCCAGAACCAGAAAGACAAACATCACGTATGTTTTCTCATGTGTGGATGCTAGCTTTGACTCTTTAGACATGCGTGCTTCATTTGGAATGTTTGGAATACCCATAGAACACAGGAAATTACTTAGGGGCTATGAGCAGGTGACTTGAGAGTGAAGAGATAGAACTTGTGGCAAAAAGGGTTAAAAGGGAATAATGGGATAATAATAATAATGATAACAATTTCTTGATGAATGTTTGTCTCTTAGTTGTATTTTCTTTCCTGCATATCATGTTAGCCACGTAATTTTAACTTTGCCATTAAGGTTATGGTTTTCTTAGTCAAGGATTTTACAGCTAATATTTTAGATGGTTATTATGAAGTAGATACCATTATTGATCTATAGCAGTAATTCAACATAATGATACCATAAACACTTATACATTTTAAAACCCAAGACAGCTTTCTAAAGCATAATTGACTTATTTCACAAACAAGGAAGGCAGGGCGGAGGGCTCAATATCCAAGGCCTCAGGAGAAAATGATAGCACCAGGCTGTCAGCCACTCATAGTTTTTTCTGGTGTAGCTGCCGTGGAGTAGACTTACTTCATAGAATTTATGAGGTGTATGTGCGTTCTCCACTTGGTCCTCGCTCTTTCTTAGTTGGTATCTAGTAGGCACAATTTCTTCTTATTTTCTGGAGATCATTCTATATCATAGCACACAGAACGTTTTACTGCTCTTTGTAATTGCTCCATAGTGTTGTATTTTGATGGATGGAGTATTTAATATTCAAGCATTTAGGGCCCTCTCCAATTCTTTTGCTATAGAACAATGATTCAATTATAATTATGCACATATGATTTTTTTGGATATTCAGAGATTTACTTTCTAAGTATGTGTATGAAAAGGGATGGGGCAGGGGGTGAAAGTGAAAATGGTGGGCTCACTCCAGGTCAGAGGGAAACAGATAAAGTACCACCAACTTTCTGAAAGATCCCAGAGACAAAGGATGCAGCCAGTTGCCTCTTTTTTTTTAATTAATTTATTTATTTTTTAAATTACACTCATGATATTCATTAATTACACTCATGATATTAATCACATTTGTGGTATTCATAGATTACATTCGCAGTATTCATTCAATTATATATTATATATATATATTTTAAATTTTAAATGCCGAATGTCATTTATTGAAGGGGGGAGGAGGTCTTAAATACAGGCTTACAGCACAATGGGGGACCCCGGAGGGCAGACATTCGCTACTGATGTTTTACCATCTTGCTTCTAATCTGTTAACGCCCATTATTCAGGATACACAGACAAGGAACTTCTCTTAAGCATTCAGGAGGGTGGCAGTTGCCTCTTCTTACCTCTCCCATAACTTATGAAAGTAAGAAAGGCCAGCTCTGTTGCTCTGTCCATGACACCTACAGGAACTACCAACTCTGACAAGAGACTGGCAAAAGGCTGTGAACTATGACAATCTTAGTCACATGGTACCGATATCTATAAAAAACCCACACTGACGAAGTTCTAAATCTGACATGATTTCTTCCAGACCCGCTGTCTCGGTTGCTTTATTGTTGCCCCTCCTGCAACACGATGTGATAACTGATGATGGAGGACATCAGGAGAGCCAGAAGGAGGAGGTCAGAAAGCCTTTGGGGACAGGAATCTCCCCGCGTTGCAGACATTTCTCCAAGAACTGCTTCAGACATCTGAAAGAAGCCATCTGTCCTGAGCTTGTGATGGCTTCAATTCTGGGGAGGTAGTCCTCGTTGATGAGAAGTATCATCTTCCAGAACTGGACCTGGTACTGCTTCATGAGGGCGTTCCCACACACCTCCAAGAAGTCAAACAGGAGAGTGGCTGTCACGTCCGGCAGAGGCTCCATGTTTAAGATCTGTGCCAACCAGCGCCAGCCATGATTTAAGCCATGAGGATGAGCCTCTTGCCGGTTTCCATACGGCCACTGGAGCTGGATGATGGCAGCATAGAGACGGATCATCCCAGACATTCGTTTTAGAAAGTTGTCCTGTTGCTCTACCTTTGAATCTGTCACTTGGTAGCCAAGCATCCGTTGATAGTCTTCCAAAGCCATCCCTTCCTTAAAAGCTGGGTAGAAAGGAACGGAGTAGGGACACTTCTTGTGGAGATGAGCAAGAATGAGGTCTCCCACTTTGGGGTGGAGCTTCCAGATACCAGACGCCACCACTGCAATGGGGAATGCTGCCTCGTGGTGAGAGGCCACTTCCTCCTCACCTTGTTTCACAAATTTCTCTGCCAGTTTGTACTGGACGAAGTCCAGCCCCTGTGGGTGAAGAGTGACAGACACAGAGCGCCCACCAGACTGAACAGGCTTTCCAGAGAGCAGGCTATGGATATTTTCAAAGACCTTCTTCAGCTTTGAACCTGCAATAGTAGAGATCTGGCTCACTGGGATGGTGGCTGCCTTCTGCAAGTCCATCTTTATCTTTTTGGCCTGACTGTCCTTACTGCTGGTCAGGCCCTCAAAGGCCAACACACATTTGGCAGACGCATCCTGAAGTTGCTGATACCACTGCATCGTACTGTCTTGTACCTTCACCTGCAGGTCTTCATTCTGTGTTCCTGCTGGGCCTGGGCTGGGCACAGGGGGTTGGGTGGGAGGCCCTGGCCCCTGCTGCACCTGTGATTCTTGCAGCTTGACCCGGGCCTCCTCTTCATCCTGCTTCTTCTTGACTTCATAGGCTCTGGTGATCTCCTGCTCCAAATTTGAGAGGAGGTCCCGCATTTCCTGCAGGGTTCGCTCGGCCTCAGCTTGGTTCTCTGCTGTGGGATAACCACTCTCCAAGGTGGTGCGAATGATTCCGGAGATGAGGCTACACAGCTGGTTGCCCCGGGTCTGGAAGGCAGCCAGATCCACATTCCGCAGATCCTTGTGCTGATTGGAGGCATCCAGCTGCTGGTTAAGCTGAAGGACCTCCTCTTGCAGGGTGTACAGGTTGCGTAGGCGAACCTGGCCTTCCTCCTTCCGAAGCTGCTCCTGCTCTGCCTGCTTCACACGCTGTTGCTCTGCCTCTCGAAGCTTCAGGTTGAGAATCTTGGCTCTGTGGCGATGCTCAGCTTTTAGCTTCTCCTGGTGCCTCAGAGCTTCTCTGGTACTCTTCTCCATCACTTCCTGTAAGTCCTGGAATTCCTTATGCAGCTTCAGTTCCTTCAGCTCATCAAACTCCTTCAGTTGTTTAGATGCCATCTCTGAGAGGGCTCGCACCTTCCTCTCCTGCTCCTCCTGCCTCTGCCACAGGCGCTCTGTTCCTCTCATTCTGTGCGCCAATTCGTACATTCGGATGCAGCCTTCCACTTTGATCGCTCGGGAGGACAGAAGTGCAACAGGTTCTGTGCGCTGGCACTCATGTGTAATCTTGGTTCCATTTGGTGAAGGTGAGGAGGATTCTGGAGTGCTTCTGACAGGAGACTTAAGGAGTGAGGGTTGGTCCAGGCCTGAAGTAGATCCAGAGGATGGTGAACATTCAGAGGAAGGAGAGTTCTCTTGCGTGTGGGGTGAGGTGTTGGGTAGGATGTGATCTATCACCCATCCAGAGTAAGAAGATAGTTTTGGAAGAGATGTGCGTTCTTCCAAAACATCCTCGTGGTGCACCAGCCCCTCGCGGTGGTAAGGCAGGCGGCCTTTGCTGGAATTGCGCAGCGCCCTTTGAGTTTCCTGGCAGCGACCCTCCGACGACGACATGGCGGGCTACCTGCAGCGCCACAGAAAACTCTACCGACAAAACCAATAGAAAAGCATATATTATTATTATTATTATTATTATTATTATGATTTTAAATGTAGTACCATGATTTTTTTGTTTTCATAATTGATTTCTAAATACATAAAAGTTTTGACAAGTTGTCAAACTTAATCTCAAAGATATAAGGGGCGATATATTAATTTGAGGAAGTTTACAAATAATAGCGCTTTCTAGAAATTTTGTATCTAAAAAGCTCTTTCATCTGTAATATGAAAAGAATGAAATGCAGTATTGATTCACAGATATTCGCTATAATAAAATGCATAAAAACAAATTTAGACTGAATGATGCTGAATGTGAATGCTTTGAGTTGTCTTAAGGATATAAGCATGCCACTTACAGATGTTCATTTTATATATGTTAGAACTCATAGATGTAAACAAATTATGTACCCCTTGCTTAATAAGTAATTCTGACATTAGTTGCAACTTTCCACATGCATATTAATGACAAACTTTTCACAGGAAACATGAAATTCATAGTGCCCTACTTGTCCTGATGCCTTCTGATCTATGCACTTCAGATGGGCAAATTACACTGCTTCTTTTCAAAGAAGCCAGTGTTTTCTGTATACTTTTATATTATTTTGGGGTAACTAATGCATGCAACATAGTGAGATGTAGCATGAATCTTAAAAGGTCTTATTAATTAAATAAAACCTGAGCCAGGTATTGGGGTGAACTGGAAGATCAGAGAACCAGAACAAGCCACAGCTACCTCACCTTGCCGGATCCTCAGCTGGTCCTGTTTCCTCAGACTGGAAGCCTCTGTGTCCTCACTTCCGAATGGCTCTCAGTTGAACTGTGCTGCTAGAAGCCTGAAAGCTTAACCAGTCCAAATGCTTACCCAGGCCAAAAAGCTTCTAGTTCCTGGTCCTCATGCCTTATATACCTTTCTGCTGTCTACCACCACTCCCTGGGATTAAAGGCGTGTGTCACGTGCCTGGCTGTTTCCAATGTGGCCTTGAACTCACAGAGATCCAGAGGGATTTCTGCTACGATTAAAGGTGTGAATGCCACCATTTTCTAGCCTTTGTATCTAGTGGCTGTTCCATCTCTGACCCCGATAAGTTTATTAGGGTGCACAATATTTTGGGGAACACAATACCACCACAGTGAGACCCTGTTTTTTCCCTTAGCAGTGTTGGGTGTACTAGTATCCCCTGGGAAGCAGTCCTTCATTTGTGACACTGTACTTTATATCCAGCATTTTTTTTTTATTTAATGCCTAGTGCTGATTATTGAAGGAGGGAAGAGGTCTTAATTACAGGCTTACAGCACAATGGGAGAACTCTGGAGGGCAGAAGTTTGCTACCGATGTTTTACAATCTTGCATCTAAGCTGTTAATGCCCATTATGCAGGATACACAGACAAGGAACTTCCCTTAAGCGTTCAGGAGGGTGGAACCCGACAGGGAATTAGCATAGGGAGGATATCAAGGTCAAGGTCAGCAAGCAAGGCAACAGTTACTCAAAACAGGGGCCAGGACCATTCCTTGGGTATATGCCCAAGAGTGGTATGGCTGGGTCTTGAGGTAGTTCGATTCCTAATTTTCTGAGAAACCGACACACTGATTTCCACAGTGGTTGTACAAGCTTGCATTCCCACCAACAGTGGAGGAGTGTTCCCTTTGCTCCACATCCTCTCCAACATTGACTGTCATTAGTGTTTTTGATCATAGCCATTCTGACAGGTGTAAGGTGGTATCTCAGAGTCGTTTTGATTTGCATTTCTATGATGATTAAGGATGTTGAGCATTTCTTTAAATGTCTTTCAGCCATTTGTGATTCTTGTTTTGTGAATTCTCTGTTTAGCTCTTTAGCCCATTTTTTAATTTGTTTGTTTAGTATTTTGATGTCTAATTTCTTAAGTTCTTTATATACTGTGGAGATCAATCCTCTGTCAGATGTGGGGTTGGTGAAGATCTTTTCCCATTCTGTAGGCTGTCTTTTTGTCTTATTGACCGTGTCTTTTGCCTTGCAAAAGCTTCTCAGTTTCAAGAGGTCCCATTTATTAATTGTTGTGCTCAGTGTCTGTGCTGTTGGTGTTTTATTTATGAAGTGGTCTCCTGTGTCAATGCGTTCAAGAGTACTTCCTACTTTCTCTTCTATTAAGTTTAGTGTAACTGGATTTATGTTGAGGTCTTTGATTCACTTGGATTTGAGTTTTGTGCATGGTGACAGATATGGATCTATTTGTAATCTTTTACATATTGACATCCAGTTATGTCAGCACCATTTGCTGAAGATACTTTCTTTTTTCCATTGTATAGTTTTGGCTTCTTTGTCAAAAATCAGGTGTTTGTATGTGCATGGATTAATGTCAGGGTCTTCAATTTGATTCCATTGGTCCATATGTCGGTTTTTATACCAGTACCAAGCTGTTTTTATTACTATAACTCTATGGTAGAGCTTGAGGTCAGGGATGGTGATGCCTCCACAGGTTGCTTTATCATATAGGATTCTTTTAGCTATCCTGGGTCTTTTGTTTTTCCATATGAAGTTGAATATTTTTCTTTCCAAGTTTGTGAAGAATTGTATTGGGATTTTGATGGGGATTGCATTGAATCTGTAGATTGCTTTTGGTAAGATTGTCATTTTTACTATGTTAATCTTACCTATCCATGAGCATGGGATATCCTTCCATTTCCTGATATCTTCTTCAATTTCTTTCTTTAGAGATTTAAAGTTCTTATCAAAAAGGCCCTTCACTTGTTTAGTTAGTGTTATCCCAAGGTATTTTATATCATTTGTGGCTATTATAAAGGGTGATGTTTCTCTGACTTCTTTCTCAGCTCTTTTATCATTTGTGTATAGGAGGGCTACTGATTTTTTTGAGTTGATCTTGTATCCTGATACTTTACTGAAAGAGTTTATCAACTGTAGGAGTTCCCTGGTAGAATTTTGGGGGTCACTTATGTATACTATCATATCATCTGCAAATAGTGAAAGTTTGACTTCTTCCTTTCCAATTTGTATCTTTTTGATCTCTTTTTGTTGTCTTATTGCTCTAGCTAGA
Organism: Peromyscus attwateri; assembly: GCA_902168425.1. Lineage (NCBI taxonomy): Eukaryota > Metazoa > Chordata > Mammalia > Rodentia > Cricetidae > Peromyscus > Peromyscus attwateri. The sequence goes on from CABHPP010134379.1 coordinate 11,923, forward strand.
ACTTCTAGTACTATATTGAATAAATATGGGGAGAGTGGACAGCCTTGTCTTGTTCCTGATTTTAGTGGTATGGCTTTGAGTTTCTCTCCATTTAATTTGATGTTGGCTGTTGGCTTGCTGTAAATTGCCTTTATTATGTTTAGGATTGTTCCTTGTATTCCTGATCTCTCTAAGACCTTTATCATGAAGGGGTGTTGGATTTTGTCAAAGGCTTTTTCAGCATCTAATGAGATGATCATGTGGTTTTTTTTCTTTCAGTTTGTTTATATGGTGTATTACATTGACAGATTTTCGTATGTTGAACCATCCTTGCATCCCTGGGATGAATCCTACTTGGTTGTGATGGATAATTTTTTTGATGTATTCTTGGATTCGGTTTGCCAATATTTTGTTGAGTATTTTTGCATCAATATTCATCAGGGAGATTGGTCTGTAATTCTCTTTCTTTGTTGCATCTTTTTGTGGTTTGGGTATCAGGGTAATTGTAGACTCATAAAAAGAGTTTGGTAGTGTTCCTTCTGTTTCTATTGTGTGGAACAATTTGAAGAGTATTGGTATTAGTTCTTTGAAAGTCTGGTAGAATTCTGCACTGAAACCATCTGGTCCTGGGCTTTTTTTGGTTGGGAGACTTTTGATGACAGTTTCTATTTCTTTAGGGGTTATTGGTCTATTTAAGTGGTTTATCTGGTCTTGATTTAATTTTGGTATGTGGTATTTATCCAGAAAATTGTCTATTTCTTCCAGATTTTCCATTTTTGTGGAGTACAGGTTTTTGAAGTATGATCTGATGATTCTCTGGATTTCCTCGTTGTCCCTTTTCATTTCTGATTTTGTTAATTTGGGTGTTCTCTCTTTGCCTTTTGGTTAATTTGGCTAGGGGTTTGTCTATCTTGTTGATTTTTCCAAAGAACCAACTCTGTTTCATTGATTTTTTTGTATTGTTTTCTTGTTTTCTATTTTGTTGATTTCAGCACTCAATTTGATTATTTCCTGGCATCTATTTCTCCTGGGTGAGTTTGTTTCTTTTTGTTCTAGAGCTTTCAGTTGTGCTGTTAATTCATTGGTATGGGATTGCTCTATCTTTTTTATGTGTGCATTTAGAGCTATGAATTTTCCTCTTAGCACTGCTTTCATAGTGTCCCATAAGTTTGGGTATGTTGTACTTTCATTTTCATTGAATTCTAGGAAATCTTTGATTTCTTTCTTTATTTCTTCCTTGACCCATTGATGTTTCAGGTGGGCATTATTCAGTTTCCATAAGATTGTAGGCTTTCTATAATTTTTGTTGTTGTTGAAGTCTAACTTTAAGACATGGTGGTCCGATAAGATACAGGAGGTTATTCCAATTTTTTTGTATCTGTTGAGATTTGTTTTGTGACCAAGCATGTGGTCAATTTTTGAGAAGGTTCCATGGGGTGCTGAGAAGAAGGTATATTCTTTTGTGTTAAGGTGGAATGTTCTGTAGATATCTATTAAGTCCATTTGAGTCATAACATCTGTTAGGTACTTTATTTCTTTGTTAGGTTTCAGTCTGGTAGAACTGTCTCACCATTGGTGAGAGTGGTGTGTTGAAATCTCCTACTACTAATGTGTGGGGTTTGATGTGCGTTTTAAGCTTTAGTAATGTTTCTTTTATGAATGTGGGTGCCTTTGTATTTGGGGCATAAATGTTCAGAATTGAGACTTCATCTTGGTGGATTTTTCCTGTGTGTCTTGTATGCAGCAGATGGATGGATCCTGTTTTCTTATCCATTCTGTTAGTCTGTGTCTTTTTATAGGTGAGTTGAGACCATTGATATTGATGGATATTAATGACCAGTGATTGTTAATTCCTGTTATTTTTTGTGGTCGTGTTGTGTTGTCCTTCTTTGGTGTTTGTTGGTGTGGGATTATCTATTGCCTGAGTTTTCATGGGTGTGTTTAGCTTCCTTGGGTTGGATTTTTCCTTCTAGTGCTTTCTGTAGGGCTGGGTTTGTGGATAGGTATTGATTAAATCTGGTTTTATCATGGAATATTTTGTTTACTCCGCCTATGGTGATTGAGAGTTTTGCTGGGTATAATACTCTGGGTTGGCATCTGTGGTCTCTTAGTGTCTGCATAACATTTGCCCAGGACCTTCTAGCTTTCATAGTCTCTATTGAGAAGTCTGGTGTTATTCTGATGGGTTTGCCTTTATATGTTACTTGGTCTTTTTCCTTTGCAGCTCTTAATATTTTTTCTTTGTTCTGTATGTTTAGTGTTTTGATTATTATGTGGCGAGGGGACTTTTTTTTTGGATCCAGCCTATTTGGTGTTCTGTGAGCTTCTTGTATCTTCATAGGTATTTCTTTCTTTAGGTTAGGAAAGTTTTCTTTTATGATTTTGTTGAATATATTTTCTGTGCCTTTGAGTTGGTATTCTTCTCCTTCTTCTATCCCTATTATTCTTAGGTTTGGTCTTTTCATGGTGTCCCAGGTTTCTTGGACGTTTTGTGTTACGACTTTTTTTGTCTTTAGTGTTTTCTTTGACTGACGAATCTATTTTCTTTATTGTGTCTTCAGTGTCAGAGATTCTCTGTTCCATCTCTTGCATTCGGTTGGTTATGCTTGTTTCTGTAGTTCCTGTTTGTTTAGTCAGGATTTCTATTTCCAGCATTCCCTCAGCTTGTGTTTTCTTTATTGTCTCAATTTCATTTTTCAGATCTTGGAATGTTTCTTTCATCTGTTTAATTATTTTTTCTTGGCTTTCTTTGATTTCTTCCAATTTTTTGTTTGTTTTTTCTTCCATTTCTTTAAGGGATTTTTTTATTTCCTCTTTAATGGAGATTTTCATTTCCTCTTTAAGGGAATCTTTTATTTCCTCTTTAAGGGAATTTTTTTATTTCTTCTTTAAGGGCCTCTATCATCTTCTTAAAGTCATTTTTAGGATTGATTTCTTCTGTTTCTTCTGCCTTGGTATGTTCAGGTCTTGCAGGTGTAGAATCGGTAGGTTCTGATGTTGTCATATAGGTCTTTATGTTGTTGCCTGTATTTTTGCACTGGCCTCTACTCATCTCTTCCTCTGCTCAGTGCAGGTGGTGTCTGTGTCTGAAGGTGCTTCTCTTGTTCTAATTTTTAGTCTTGGTTCACTAGAAGTTCTTGGTTAAGTCGGTGCTGTTGGGCTCTGTTTCTTTGGGAGCAGCTTAGTCAAATCAGGGTTAGTGGATTCTGTCTCTGGGAGCAGTTGTTCCCAGTTGGTGCAGGGTGTGCTTATGGTTTCAGTGGTTGTTAGGTTTGCAAGGGTTAGTTTTTTTGTTTTTTTTGGGGGGGGATTTGGTGGGGGAGCAGGGAAAGGTAGCTGTCTGGTCTCTGAGACTCCGATGTGTATGGACTAGGGACCTGATCTGTTGGTCTGGAGATGGGAGCTTACCTGTTCTCAGTCAGTGAAGTGTATACTTATGATTCTGGTGATCTGTTTCGGTGGCTGGGTGGTGCCTACTTCTGTGTTCTCAGGTCACATTTTGCTCATTCGTCAACTCCTCAGATGATCTTGTTTCCTCAGACTTCAAACTGTAGGATTCTGAATCCTCTCCCGGATGGATTTCAGCTGAGCGGGGTAGTCTCACCAACACCTCCAAGTTGTTGGGTTTCACAGGATCAGCAGCTGGGCCCTGGGTTGGCCTCAGACAGAGTGTTCAGATCCTTTCTGGTTCTGTCCCACGGAGATGACTCCTTCCCCAGGTGTTGGGACTAAAGGTTTCCCTTGCCAATTCCTCAGCTGATCCTGTTTCCTCAGACTGGAAGCCTCTGTATCCTCATCCAGATGAATCTCAGCTAAACTGCTTCTCGAAAGCCTGAAAGCTTAACCAACTAAAAGCTTGCACATATCATTTCACACTTAAGTAGCAAGTATAACTTGAGAAAAAAAATTCTTAGATCTAAAATTGTTGGATTCAAGGATATATAGACTTTCAATTTTGATAGGTATTGCAAACTGCTTTCCATAAGTAGTGTACTGGCTGATTTTGTGTGTCAACTTGACACAAGTTAGAGTCATCAGAGAGAAAGGAGCCTCAGCTGAGGAAATGCCTCCATGAGATCCATCTGTAAGGCATTTTCTCAATTAGTGACCAAGAGGGGAGGGCCCAGCCCATAATGGGTGGTGCCATCCCTGGGCTGGTGTTTCTGGGTTCTATAAGAAACCTGGCTGAGCAAGCCAGGGGAAGTAAACCAGTAAGCAGCACTCCTCCACGTCCTCTGCATCAGCTCCCACCTCTAGGATCCTGCTCTGTTTGAGTTCCTGTCCTATTTTCTTCAGTGGTGAACAGCAATGTGGAATTATAAGCCAAAGAAACCCTTTCCTCCCCAAATTGCTTTTTGGTTGTGGTGTTTTGTCAGAGCACCAGAAACCCTGACTAAGTAGTTTTTGTGTGCATAGTATTTTTTATTTCTGTCCTGATAGACATGTTACGTCTTCTTACACTTACAGTTTTATAGTACAGATGAATTAATCTTTTCATATATTCAAGAGCCGTTTGTATTTTTTTTTAAATTTAGTATTTTTTTTTTTTTTATTTTTCGAGACAGGGTTTCTCTGTGTAGCTTTGCGCCTCTCCTGGAGCTCACTTGGTAGCCCAGGCTGGCCTTGAACTCACAGAGATCCACCTGGCTCTGCCTCCCGAGTGCTGGGATTAAAGGCATGCGCCACCACTGCCCGGCAAAATTTAGTATTCTTTATGTCCTTTGGTTTTGCTTTTCCCAGTGTCTCCTGGCTCAGTAGCCTCCTCCTGTGACTGAAACCAGAGTTTCTTCCTTTCAGTGATATTTATTAATTGTTGACCAAGAATTCCCCTTGAATAGAGGGTGTTTCAGACTCTGCAGGCCCTTCTTTCTTCCTCTGCTTGTGTTGGTCTCCTTCGTCGAATTCATCTGCTTCAGAGTCCTAATGGGCAAAGAGCACCCCAGAGACAAGCCTCTATATTGTACTGACTCTAGCTCTACTTTTGGCTTTCTTGAATTTCAGTTGCCATACAACTCTACCTGGAATTTCAGACTTTCCTTGCCTGACTCTGGTCACTAATCTCAATGATGTCAAGTCTCTACGTAGTCATCCATAATGGTCATGTTGGTTCCGTCTTTGAGAATGAGCACCAAGCACGTTGCTGGAATTATGTCATGAAACTCTTGCAAGTATCTTGCCTTATAGATGTAGAAACTAGTTTGGAGAGGTTAAGCTTGCCAAGGACAGGGTTGTGGTTTGGATTAGTAGCCCCAAAGTCTGCCAGTGTGGCACTATTTGGAAATATTGTGGACATTTAGGAGGAAGGTCCTTATGGGAGGGTCTTAGGTCTTTTCAATGTCCTCAAAGAAGATTGCTTGCTCTCTGGAATCTCCAAAGACTCCTCTCGGCAGCTCAAAAGCTGTAGGTGTTCAAAAAACGTAGATTCATTGAGCAGAAGTGGTAATGGCAGAGCACTCTCTTGGTACCAAGAATTTTGACAGGCTGGTCACTGGTCTAGTTCATCAAGTCTTCCTGACAACAACCATACAAGCAGTGATACTCATCTCCATGCATAGAAGGAAAAGCAGAGCCCTTGGTGGGGATTGCAGAGGATTGTGGGTGCCTATTTCTTATCCCTTTGTTTCTTGGCTCATGAAATAAGCAATATTCTTCACTACCTGCTTCCACCATGGTGTGCTATCCTTGCAAGATGTCCAAAGTAGTAGGCTGCCAGTCTCAGACTCCACAAACAAGAGCTCAAATAATCAACCTCCTCAAGCCTTTTCTCTTTTGTACAGAATGCTTGACTCCCATTTAGTACTTCCTGCCCAGTTTGGCCTGATTCTAAACTTCATTCATGTGGATTTTACATAAGTGGCATTTGAATATGATGATGGAAAGCCAACAATAGAGGCAGATCATGTAACAGTTACTTTTCAGTGTCAATTTGATTTACTTAAGAGAAACCTAGATGGTAAAACATTAATTTTGAATGTGTTTGTGAGGACATTTCCAGAAGAAGAGGTTAGTATTTGAATCAGTAGCCGAGAAAAGAAGATCCACCCTCATTCTATGGCAGGCATCATTCAATCTACTGAGAGTGAGAGCAGATCCAAATGACAGAAGGAGAGTGAAATCTCTGACCCTGTTGAAGCTGGAACACCTATTTTCTCCTTTCCTCAGACACAGGAACTCCCTGGTGCTTAGGCATTTGGACTCTGAGATTTAATACCAGTGTTCCCTAGCCCCCATCCCTCCCCATCCCATGTTTTCCAGCTTTCTTCATTAGACTGAGAATTTTTTTTAAATTTTATTTTACAATATAATTTAATTCTACATATCAACCGCGGATTCCCTTGTTCTCCCCCCTCCCGCCCCCCTTCCCTTCCCCTCAGCCCACTCCCCCATTCCCATCTCCTCCAGGGCAAAGACTCCCCCCGAGGATTGAGATCAACCTGGTGGACTCAGTCCAGGCAGGGCCAGTCCCCTCCTCCCAGGCTGAGCCAAGCGTCCCTGCATAAGCCCCAGGTTTCAAACAGCCAACTCATGCAATGAGCACAGGACCCAGTTCCACTGCCTGGATGCCTCCCAAACAGATCAAGCCAATCAACTGTCTCACCTATTCAGAGGGCCTGATCCAGTTGGGGGCCCCTCAGCCACTGGTTCATAGTTCATGTGTTTCCATTCATTTGGCTATTTGTCCCTGTGCTTTATCCAACCTTGTTCTCAACAATTCTCGCTCATACAAACCCTCCTCTTTCTCGCCAATTGGACTCCTGGAGCTGCACCCAGGGCCTGGCCGTGGATCTCTGCATCCAGTTCCCTCAGTCATTGGATGGGGTTTCTAGCACGACAATTAGGGTGTTTGGCCATCTTATCACCAGAGTAGGTCAGTTTGGGCTGTCTCTCGACCATTGCCAGCAGTCTGTTGTGGGGGCATCTTTGTGGATTTCTGTGGGCCTCTCTAGCACTTTGCTTCTTCCTATTCTCATGTGGTCTTCATTTACCATGGTCTCCTAATCCTTGTTCTCCCTCTCTGTTCTTGATCCAGCTGGGATCTCCCGCTCCCCCAAGCTCTCTTTCCCTTGACCCTCGCCCTTCATTACCCCCACTCACATCCAGGCTGTTCATGTAGATCTGATCCATTTCTCAGACTGAAAATTGTTTCTTTTTTTTTCCCCCGGAGACAGGGTTTCTCTGTGTAGCTTTGCGCCTTTCCTGGAACTTGCTTTGGAGACCAGGCTGGCCTCAAACTCACAGAGATCCGCCTGGCTCTGCCTCCCGAGTGCTGGGATTAAAGGCGTGCACCACCACCGCCCGGCTTGTTTTGTTTTTTGAGACAGGGTTTCTCCCTAGCTTTGGAGCCTGTCCTGAAACTCTGTAGACCACGCTGGCCTTGAACTCACAGAGATCTGCTAGTCTCTGTTTCCTGAGTGCTGGGATTAAAGGTGTGTGCCACTACTGGCTGGCCTGCATCATCACTGCCCCACCATAGACTGAGAATTATACTACTAGATTCCTTACTTCTCTAGCTTGGATTGCATATCATGAGCTTTCTTGGCTTCCACAATTATGCAAAGAAATCCCATAATCATTCAACTCTCACATCTTCATTATTGGTCTTGTTTCTCTGGCAAGCCTTGAATAAATCAAGTCATGTCTGGAGAAGTTAGAACTCTGCCTTGATTCATTCTTGAGTGCATACTATCTGCCCTTGTGGTAGAGCTGTCTGGACCTTGTCCTCTGGGGTTTACCCTTTGGTACTTCTGAGACTTGCTATCACCATGTTATGACTCAAGAAAACTCTCTGTTTTTCTTCCTCTAACTAAAATAATACCCTCCTTTGCAAACTGGCCAGGTCTATTTCGGGGGGCATGGGTGAAAAGTAAAGACTATTACAAGAATTCTGATAGTACCCAATGACCCAGGACTTGTGTTTCACTATTCAGATCTCTTCTCCATAAGGCACACATGTCCTGAGGCAGGAAAAATGGGAGGTGGAAGTCCTTGAGAAGGGAGTGAATGACCCCACATTATACAATATGCCTGACTCCCATTGAGCACTCACTGCCCAGTCTGATCTAATGGATCATTCCAAACTTCCGTCTCTCTCAATGTGGGTTTATCTCTCAGGATCTTCTTTGGTCTCTTACATGCTGACTTTAAATCTGGCAACCCAGGTTAGCAGATCCCACGTAGATGTATCTTTCCTATTGTTTAGTATTAAAAGATTTCCCAAGGGGCAAGAAAGAACTATCCAAAGGGTCCTCAGGGTCTAGGATGTTGTGGCTATAACCAGACCATTTAAGATCTCTAATTTTTATTTTTGAGACAAGATTTCTCTGTATAATAGCCCTGACTGGAACTCACTTTGTAGAAGAGGCTGACCTTGAACTCACAGAGATCTGTCTGCCTCTCCCTCCCAAGTGTAGGGATTAAAGGTGTGTGCCACCACCACCTGGCATGGTCCCTAAATTTTTATTCCTAAAGAGCAAATGAGTAAGTGAGCAAGGAAACTCATAGCAGAAGAGCAAGGGCTTGGGGTATAGCACAGGTGTAGGGCTCTTGTTTGCTATGCACTAGGCCCTGAGTTGGATTCCCAGCAATATATCCACACAAGCTCTTTAGGAATGGAGGGTGGAAGTAACTGACCCAAAGCCTGAGGAGTCACTGGGAAACTGACTCTCCTTTAATTTTCACTGGACTAAATTTTAGACATAATGCTTCTTTCAAGCCAGCCATAGTGAAACTCGGACAAGAGCACAGTGGGATTTACAGTGAGACTGTCTTTAAAAATGAAACAAAATGAAAAGAAACAAAACAGAAATAAATCACTTCCAACAGAAGCTGTGGTCATCTACACATGTGAATGTTTCTGGGCACTTAACCCTGGCCCTGCCAAAGCCTCCCTTCACATAGTCTGTTCCCTTAGCAGAGCTAAGTTCTGCAGTCATACCTGGAGGCAGACAGTGGAGCCCCAGACTCTTAAACCTGAGTTTACTTTTGTCTGTGTTCTGTTCCTTGGTCCCTTACATGGACTCCTGTCCTAATGTTACCGTCTCCAGCCACTCAGACTGACCCTAGTACCCCTACCTGGGGCAGCGATTTCGTTCTAAAAAACTTGACTCACATCCCCTTTTCTCATCTACCTTTCTCAACTTTGATTCCACATACTTCTGACTCTTCTGTCCTGTCAGCAATGTGTTCCAGTAGCCTTTTACATCTGTTTTTTTTTTTTTTCATCTTAAGCATAATGACAGTTTAAATTCTGGCTCTGACTTCTGGCTACTGCAAGAACAGACAGTTATACCTGATGGTGATCCACCCACAGGGCTTTCCTATGGTCTCTTTGTCCACTTGGTGATACAGGGAGGACTGTGGCCATTTTTCCTGAATTACAGCATGGGTAGCCTCAAGGAGCAGAGGCATTAGTGCTACAGCAATGCAATTCATGGCTTTCCCAGCAGGGAGGCATGAAAAGAGAAATACTCTGGTTGGAAACTATTGTCATTTTGCTTTATTAGCGTCTAGTTTTGACTTTGCACAACTATTTTGCCTACTGCTTGAAATTGGGGGTCTGACAAAATGTCCGCTGGGATTCCTCCTCCTCCTACACACACACACACACA
>CABHPP010134380.1:0-28356 GCA_902168425.1 Peromyscus attwateri
AATTCATTAATAGATTAATTCATTAATTATGGCTATAACTCTCATGGTATAATCACCTCCTATGAGCACTTTTCCTGAACACTGCTGCATTGAGGACCAAGCTATCAATACACTTTTTGGGGAAATTTCAGATCTAAGCCAAACTCAAGTAATACTCATATCTCTATCTATAGATAGAGATATTTTAAAAGATAATTCACCAAATATACATGTTTTTCTTAAAGAACCAAGGCGTTACTTTTACTGAATTCTGAAGGGTTTTTCTTTACATATTATAGATGAATATCATATCTTTGCCAGATTTGAGATATTTAAGTATTCAAATATGGTCTGTTTCTCATCCTTTTATTATTTTGATGGTTTATTTTACAAATGAAAAGCTTCACTTTTCATGAAAATTGAACAAGTACTTTTCACTTATGTACCTAGCCATTGGTGGTGTTTCTAAAGCCTTTTCCAGACTCCTGAGCAAAAGATTCTTGTACTGTTTCTCCTAGAAGTTTTATGGTTTTTGGTCTTTTATGTAAAACTCCATTTTGATTTCCTCTTTGTGTTTTGAAACTCTCACATTAAGTGGATAAATAGTTGAGGTTATTGTGTTGTCTGGATTACCTTTTTGGTGTTAGCTTCCCCAGGCTGTGACAAAATGCTCAAGATGAATAACTGAGTGGGAGGAAGAGTTCAGTTTTGCTCACCATTTCATACATGTTGGTGCTTCCTGTGAGGCAATGTGTCATGGAATAAAATGTCGCTCACCTTGTGTCAACCATGGAGCAGAGGGAGATGGAAAGGAAAGAAGAAGGGAGAGGGGAGGGAGAGAGGAGATAAAGTGAGACATAGAGAAGGAACTGTAATGTGTACCCTTCCACATGATTGCCTTAATGTTCTTGATCATCTGTCTATACTATGCCTTGCCTTCTAACTTTACGTCCTCCCAAAGCCCACTGAGATTTGGGTTCATCAACAGATTAATTCATTAATTATGGTTATAGTCCTCATGGTGCAGTCACCTCCTGTGAGCACCACCCCAGAATACTGCTGCATTGAGGACCAAGCTATCAACATTCAAATTTGGGGAACATTTCAGATCTAAGTGAGACTCAATTAATATTCCTTACTTTGAAATCAATTTTTCCCGAAATCAAGATAGGCACCACAGCTTTCTCTTGATTAGTGTTAGTATAATTAAGCTAGTAGAGACCACATACCAAGGTTTTAGCATTAGTATAGCATATTAAAAATAAGAATCAGCTTTGCACAAGATTCGGTCTGCCATCATGGATGAGAAGGGGCTCACAAAACCTACCCATGATTGTTGCTGTTAGAGAATGGGGAATCGTTTTCCTTCAGTGAAGCAGCAACTGGTAAGTTGCCCATAACCCAGTAAATAGCACACGGCCGTGAACATTCAGGCATGGCCAATTCAATTTAGTGATCTGTTTTTAAAAGATGTGACTGTGGGAGGGGTTGTGTTGGGATGGGTATGAGAACCTTAGTTGCCCCCAGGATCCACACAAAGTCAGATGTGAGACAGCACATCTAAAGTCCCAGTGTTCCTGTAGGGAGACGGAAGGTAGAACAAATGAGTCCCTCAGAAGCTCATGGGTCAGGTCAGCTGGCCTGATATGCAGAATCAGAACAAGCACACAAGGGACTCTGTCTCAAGCAAGGTGGAAGGCAAGAACCAGTACCCGAGGTTGCCCTCTGACTTCTACATTTGTGCTATTGGAAGTGTGCACCCATATTCACACATACAAGTTCCCATACATACACACATGTTGTACACCTACCAACACTCAGATAAAAGACAACAAACACGGGGATTTAAAAAATAGTAATGTTTTAAAAGAGGGAAATACAACCCATGTGCCAGACTGGCAAATATAAATTATTTTAAAAGATATTATGTCAGAAAAGCACATTGTTTTAGTTTAGAATTGTTTTAGATTTTTATAGAAACTGATTAAATATAATATACAATTATTATTTCAATGGGAAGGGACAATTGAAACCTCTCATCCTATTTAATAATTAGTAAAATAAAAATCATTTAGCAGCATTTAAAGTTTTAAGTGTCAAAGAAACTTTAAAGCCTTAGGATGGGTAGGCCAAACTTTATTCATCAACAGCCCTATGAAATAGAAAATAATTAACATCCTGCTTTCTAGTTAAAGAAGTGGAGGCATGTAACAGGTGTGTGATTGCCCAAAGCTTCCAACTGGTGGGTACTGGATCCGGAATACAAACACAGTGATCTTCTGTCAGACTCGCTGTCTTTGGGCAACTTGTTCTACCATCCATTCCATGAGGTATAAAACATTTGTTGCCCCTTCTTCTCTTCATGCTCTCTGAGTATGTATCTAGGAGTAATCTATATGTAGTATTTAAAGTTAGACATTAAGAAACTTGGCCATTTAAAAAAGCAGCACAGAATGGAAGTTTGAAAGGAATAGGAAAGAGAACCACATTCTGCATGTCTATTATCAAACAGAATGCACCGTCAAAGCTACATCTCTTTCTGTCTAGAAGAATATGGATATGTTTCCAAACTCCACTTCAGCTTTTCTTTCCACACCTATAGCGATGCTCTCTATTCCTTGCAAGCTTCTGATTTTCCCCTACCTTCCTGCTAGTGTGTTGGGGATAACACTGGGTAGCAATCATTGATCTTGACTTTATCTGTTTCTCTGGGTTGGAAGTTCCTCATGGAGAGGAAACCAGTCTCCCTGACCTCATATTTCTATAATATTCAGAGGTCCCACCATGGGAACATTCAATGTTCCACAAATGGCCAAATGCCTAAATGGATGAACACAGGAAGGCTTTCCCTGCTGGTGGTTCCAGACTGTTACCCCCTCCCCAAAGGAAAAGACAATATTGAACAATTCTAAAAACCAATCAAAACTTTTCAGAAAGATTATTTTTTAACCAAATGTTTGTTGCATTTATTCCATATTTGCATTACCTTTATTGGTGAGGGTTAGCATCCAATGAAGAGCAAGCTACTCACACTGTTCCTAAGCTGCACAGACTGCTGCTATGTCTTGTCAGACTTCCCAAGGAGCACAGCCATAGCCCATTTACCACCTCTCAAGTTTGAACAACATTGTTAAGGGATCTGTTATAAGAAATTGCTGAGAACACTTCAGAGAATGGCACAAATAACTCCACATAGTCCTGCTTCAGCACCTTACGTGCTAGGGTGCATGAGACTTCTGCTTTGCTCATGTTTTGTTTTCTCATTACTGTTGGCTTGTATGGAACAATGTGACTATCATCAGTGTTGTCCTTCTGAGTAAAATGCTGAAAGAAATGGGATGTTCAAAGCTTTCGTCTTGCTGGATTAAATTGTAAGAAGTTTAAATTTTAAAAAAGTTTTGTTTTGACTTAACGTAAGGGATGGGATGCTCAAAGCACTACAGCAGAGGTGGAAATTGCAAAGTAATTATTTATTCCTTTGCTTTGTCTTTTATGGCATGGGATCTTCTGCTGCTGCATTAGTCGACTTAGAAAGCCCAGGCTTGCGTATTTGCAATGGTGTATGTATTTTTGTTTTTGTTTTTGTTACAATGCGGGACTGTTGCTGTTCAAAGAATGGTGTCTCAAGGGGCCTGTTGTAAAATTCCAAAGATGCTGCCAGTAATTAGGCAGCTGGGTGGCCTAGAAATCGTCTCCATTACACTGCTGTTTCCTTGCCAGTTTTCCTGTCTTTCTTCTGGGAAATAAAAAAAGAAACAGAAAAAAGAAATCTTTGGTTTTTGTTACACACTCATAAGAGAATGAGTAAATCTAGTGGTTTTCTTTCTTTTCTTTTTGTCTTTCCTTTGATTTACAGTTGAGTGTCAAGAACATGTGTAATGGATGATCGGGTTCCAGTAGTTCATGTGTTCAAGGGATTCTACTCAGAGATCCACAAGCTTACCACATGCACACATGCTGTCCACATGGGTTAATATAGAGCCCATTAAAAAACCAAAACAGTTCTCAAGGATTCACGCTTCTCATAGCCATTGCTAAGGCTTAGATGTGAGAAACAGCCCTGAGGACACAGAATTAATTCTGTTTTCTCTTGCTTAATCTCTGACGTGACCTTCTATTCCAACATGTGGTTGTGAAAGATGACTAAAAACGTGTGTGTGTGTGTGTGTGTGTGTGTGTGTGTGTGTGTGTGTGTATGTGTGTGTGTGTGAGAGAGAGACAGAGAGACAGAGAGTGAGACAGAGACAGAGACAGAGAGACAAAGAGAGAGAGAGACAGAGTGAGAGAAGAGAGATGTGTGTGTGTTATTTGGCGACAAGAGGATATTAAAAATTCATACTACATAGAGTGATTCTGTAATAGTTCTGTCATGTTTATTAAACTAAACTGTAGGCTTTGGGGTTTATTTTTCACAAATTTTTAAACCTGGTTACCATCACTTGAGATTTAATACCATAAAATACATGTCAGCATCCTGTAGCATATATCCTAAATGACAAAAACACAGTGTAAGAAGCAATTAAGTTGAGAAGCTTGAGAAGAAGTTGTGCTACATTATTCTATAAGCACAATTCAGCCACATGAATATGAGAGCCAGAAGATTTTTGAGACACACTCTCAAAGGAGATAATAGAACCAAGAGGCAGAGACGAGAGTGGAACAATCAAGAACCAAGGAGCATCAGCCACCAGGAGCTAGGAGAAGCAAGGTAACGCTTCTTGCAGAGCCCCTGGGAGAGTGGAACCCTACCAATCTCTTCACCTTAGGCTGCTTTCCTCCAGAACTGTGAATGAATCCTTTGCTCTGCTTTCAGCCACCCAGACTGTGGTAATTTATTGCTGCAAGTGTGGGTGGGATACTAATGTGCTCAGTGAATTAGTGAATCAGTCAGGCAGGAGCTTGGGCATGTGACAGCCCAGAAACCCAGACTCCAACAATGAGGCAGAGGTGGACAGAAAGTGTCTTGGCTCACAGTCTTGGTTCACCTGGAAAATACAGCAAAGTTGGGTCTAGGCAAGCACTGACATTGCCTTAAACAGGAAGAAACTATAGCAATAATACAGAGGACAGAAACAATTAAAATAAGTATTAACTGTGATCAGTTATTTACAGATATTAATGGGTATGGATATGAATTATAGTTTATACTGTATAGAATGAGTGATAGTCACAGTTTTGTGTTCATATATGTAAAGGTACAAGATTATCAGGAACATGAATGACTACTTTGTAGAACAGTTGTGAGAAGAAGCGAATTATGTGGCTATGGAGAAAATAGAAGGGATCTATACAGCTAATTTGTTTACCAAAGGATATGACTGTGATTGTTTTAATTGATTATATACATCTTTTTTCAATTATATATATATATATATATTTTAATTTTAAATGCCGAATGTCATTTATTGAAGGGGGAGGAGGTCTTAAATACAGGCTTACAGCACAACGGGAGGACCCCCGAGGGCAGAAGTTCGCTACTGATGTTTTACAATCTTGTATCTAATCTGTCAACGCCCATTATTCAGGATACACAGACAAGGAACTTCCCTTAAGCATTCAGGAGGGTGGAACCTGGCAGGGAATTAGCATAGGGAGGATATCAAGGTCAAGGTCCACAAGCAAGGCAACAGTTACCCAAAACGGGGGCCAGGGCCCTACAGGTCCCCCTTTTATTAAAAAATGAGCTTCTGACATGGGTTGCATGGGATGTCAGCAGGTCACCTTACCCGTCATGGAGACCCCTGCCCAGGCCACACAGGTGCTCTGTCTTAGGTTGGTGAGTGCCCCCCAGGTATTACCCGTCTCTAAATACTCATTATCATACAGGCTCAATCGTGTATGAGCTACATAGTTAATTACTGCCAAAGGTCTCAAAGTGGCACTGGGCTTGCAATCTGTGTGTTCGATACAGAAAAGACCAACAGAGGTCCTATCTCACCCATAGTCAGTAGGCTAAAGGCAACTGAGCCATTCCCTTCCTTAACGAGCCATACTGTATGTTGGAGTCCTTGTAAGATAGTATCCCAAAAGCAACTGGAACTTGAGTTTATAAATTTATAATTTTCAAAGCCAATCGAGATGTATATAACTACTGAATTAAATTTATCATGTCCAATAGAATGAAAGATTAACTAACTGTGGTAGCTACTTTTGTTGCCAGGGTCTCCACTGTGCTAGCTGTAGTAAGCAATTATGAAATGGTAATCCCAGAAAGAGTAGCAGTGGTGGGCGCCATTGCTCTGACAGCAACAGCGGCAGCAGCAATGTCAAATTCTCTTCTGGATTGTGTGGACATCCACTGGCATGGATACAACTCCAGTAACACGAACCACCAAGGCCCATTTTTCTTGATCCCAGCACGGCTTTAGCTGGCAGCTCTTCTGGAGAATCCAATCTCGTGGCTACAGTTCCTAGGCTTACATTAATGCTACCAAAGCTGGCAATATTGAGCTCTCAATCTCTATTGGCATCAGAAAGGTAGATTTTTTCATGAAGACCCATTAGGTCTCTGTCATGTTGAGCTTCAGCAGTAGCCACAGGGTGCGTCCAGTGCTCAGGAATCCAAAGAGGAACCTCGTTGTCCTGAGGAAAGACATAAACAGAACCCCGGGGCCACACCAACACTAGATCAGGTCTCCTCCACGTGCTAGTAGAAAGATCCTTCCATCACTCCAGAGGGTGATTTGCAACAGGAACTCTCCAGTGCTTATCTGTATCAGATACTCCAGCAGAATCCACCGATAAACTCCAGCAGAATCCACTGATAAACATTTACTTTAGTAAACATTTATTTTAGTAAAATGTTTGTTTGTTTGTTTAATACTTCAAATTTTTCTTTTATTTTTATTTTTGTATTGTTTAAAATTTATTTATTAATTTATAAATTAATTTATAAAATTAATTAATTAATTTATTTATTTTTCTATTATCAGCTTGATAGAGAATGTATTCTTATCTTAATAGTGAGATGTTTCATTGAGGCTTGCTCAGTAATTGAGTAAAACCGAAATTTATTATAAGCCACAGTCGTCCTAGTGACCTCCATGCTATATATATCGCCTCTATGGTTCTGTGGGTTGTAGTCTGATTGTTCTTTATTTTATATCTAGAATCCACTTATGAGTGAGTACATACCATGGTTGTCTTTCTGGGTTTGGGTACCTCACTCAGGATGATTTTTTCTAGTTCCATCCATTTGCCTGCAGATTTCATGCTTTCATTGTTTTTCTCTGCTGAGTAGTACTCCATTGTGTATATGTACCAATTTTCTTCATCCATTCTTCAGTTGAGATTATATACATCTTATACAACAAAAACTCACAATTTGTCAAAGTTTAAATTACTTCCAATCTGTTAAGTTTCATTTATTTTCCTTTCTAAATGAGAAACTTGAATTCCTTGATATTGACTTGTCAAAAATCACTCAAATAATAAAAACAAACTAGGATAAAATTCAAGTTTATCTTATTACATTAGGCTATTTATGCTTAATGTAATATGCTCTATGCGTCAGTCTCCTCCAGAGAGCGCTGTTCTGCATGTTGATAGGGGTGGAACAATCTTAGAGCTCTGTCTGGTTCTGGATGATGCCCCAAGCCAATCAAGGTAAGAGGACATTGGAAGAAAAATGAGTGTGGGCTCATGGTAAGTTACACTCAAGTTCAGGTTTGTCCATGACTAGGTGTCTAATCTCCACTTAATCTTTACAATCTGAGCAATAATGTTTGTCCACAGGACAAATGAATCCATGTCAGAGTAGACATGAGTAAATGCCAGGTTCAATGCCTAAAGTGGAAAGGTCTAGAGCTTGAAGGAAACTAGCCCAAAATTAACAGACATCATTACTAGTATAAACTAGAGTAAATATGGATCTATATTTTATTTTGATAACGGTAGTAGTGACAGATTTTTGTTATCTAAACAAGATCCCGCTGAGACCTGGGCTGGCCTTAACTTTTAATCCTCCTAACTTTCTCACCAGGTATAGATAATGGATGTACATCACCACATATGATTCCATGCTCCATTTCAAAGTGGATTGCTTTGGGAAATGATCACTTGATTAGCATTTTAATTCTCTAACGTCTATAGGTTTCCTGTCTACACAATCAACTGCAGTAGATCTGAGAAACACTTGGATTTCATCCAAATATAGATTATAATAGGTCATTTATTGACTGAAAGAACAAATAAATATCCTGAAATGCTGACCTGTATTTTGACATTCAACATGCATTACACATCATTGCTCATAATTCTGATTGGTTTGCCTTGTCAAACTTCTAGGTTGTAATATATAGAATCAACCTTATGGGGCTGTCAGTTTTTGGGGCAAAGCTTTAATTTAATAATTACACAGTATTCAGATTTCAATGTCACTGTTTGAGAATTCCAAGAAATATATTAAATAAACATTTTTGTGTTGTTTGAACTAATTTCTACTAAAAGTTTCAAACAGTTATTTTAAAATATGGGCTTTTGGGATTGAAGAAAGAGCAACTTTTATTGTTGTTTGTTTGTTTGTTTGCCTGTTTTAGTAAAAGAAAATACACCAGAGCAATCTTGAAGCACTTATAGATCCTTGGGGGTTGAGGGGGGGAATATCCTTCAAGTTGAATATAGTATTGGATCATTAAAAAAATATAGGCTTCATAAAATCCATCATTTACCTTAACTATACCATATCCTCGTGTATTCTGATCAGCCCCAAGTGAGCTTGTAATTGTGCAAAGGAGACACTGTAATTGGAAGATTATGATGTCTGCATATCTCCCCCAAGAATACAGCAGTTTTTAATGTTTTTGTTATTGTTGTTGTTTTTGTCTTTTTGTTTTGTTCTGTGTTGACTATAGTTTCAGATGGGATGAGTTCTTTTTCATGCTGTTCCAAAATCAAGCAGCATACACTTCCAAATGGCAGATTTGGTTTCTAAGGCTTTTGGATGAATAAAGCTATCCCTAAACAAAGTCACAAGCCCTCGGGTGAGAGCAAGTCTAGGGCTCTTATTAGTATTGTTTTCAAATCCATAAATAAAACCACAACGAACTTCTTCCTGTGATAGGAATTGTCAAAGATGTCCTATGTGAAGGTCAAAAAAAAAAGTTTTCTTGGTAAAAAAAAAAAAAGATGTAGTCCTTATAATTTACTATTTCTACATTTCAGCCAATATAATCAATGACTTCAACTTTCAGGACTTTCTCAAGAGAAAGTAAAATAGTATGTATCCATGGAAGAAAGTGTAATAACAGTGACCAAAACAACTAATATTCATACCAAAAAAGAAAAAGCTCTGTCTTATAAACTGCAGATTGTGGAAATCACGATTAGCCTACTAAATGAGATTTTTAAAACAATTTTAAAAAGCAAAATTACATCTTTCATTAAATAAATTCCACCCAAAGATATGCAATTGGCTTGATTGAATTCATACACATTAATATGGCCAGCACAGAGAGCCAGAAAATATTCCATTTGTAATAAAAAAACAGCACCCCCAAGACTCTCAAGTGCAGTTAGTATTTTTCAAATGCACTGTCTATCACTTTGTCTTTGTACCAGAAGCAAATTATTTCTTAAGTGCTAATTGGCAGTTATGTAGAGATTCCACAGTGCCTCCCCATGCTAATTACTTTGCCTCAGAATTCTCAGTCAGACCCTACCTCCAGCTAACAGTCAGGAAACCTGACAGGAAAATACACGCTCAAAGTTCTCCACAAAGGGAAATGCTTTATACTGTGCTGTAAACATGTAGAAATAGCTGAAAGCCATTTCCGTTCTCTCATTAGGGATGGTCTAACTTGACTAATCTATAACATGCTTCAATTTTTGGAGTGTTACATTTATGGCCCACATACTGAATATTTGAAATAATTTTGACCAATAAATGTAGCAATGTGTGGCTTGTTTATCGTTGAGTTGATTAAGTTGTCCCACTGCACGATTTCATGTTGTTCTTTCTCACATAAATTATTCCAATCAGAGAGAAATTGCTTGTGTGGAAAAAATTATGTGTCTGACAGGTGATAGTTGGCCCCAAGGAGTTGATCAAAAAAGAAATTTATAATTAGTAGGACCTATTTATAAGGTTCACAGGCTGATGTGGTGTGAAATCAAGGGATAAATGGAAAGACAAGGGTAGAAGCATTATACATTTCATTGTGTGGTTTGCCATTTACTAACTGTGACTACAGGAAGATAGTTTCTTCATGCTTCTGATTTTTTCTGTCAAATAAGGCTAATATTTGCATTATATGTGTAAAAATTAACAACTTTTTGAGTCAAAAGGAGTAAAATATCAGCAATATTTCTTGCATTCTAATAATAGTATCTGCACTGTGGATTACTGTGGTCAGGATTAGACAAGTTAATGTACAGAAACATTCCAGACAGGATTGGAACCCTTTAAGCACATGCACAATAAATATAGTTAAAATTTTAAATTATACTTTTTACTATATTTAAAACTGAGCTCATGAAAAAAGATACACACACACATATATATATATATGTATATATATATATATATATATATATATATATATATATATATAGTCTGTATTAGGAATTTCCATTTCAGCATGCTGCTTCTATAACTCAGGTTGCAACAAGCACCCTTGGCCATCTCTGTAATATAAGGCATGAGTTCCTGGTGGAAGGAAAGGCTCTACACAAAGAGAAGGAAGTGGAAGTAGTCACGGAACATAATGACTAAGTCTTAGACCCATGATTTCATTCCAGTGTTGGTCCTTAACACCAAGGTTGGAAAACTGAAGAGATACCATTTATTGTGGCCAAACAGCCTAGTTATGAAAGAGTCTGAGAAATGACAGTGAGCACAGAGAACTCAAAAGAAATAAAAGATGCCCTTCAGTTTGTAATGCCATTGACAGATCTCTTGCCTTATGATCAGGGGAATTGGAGCCTCCACACAGCAGTTCACCTCATAAACAGATGGCTACTTGAGGTATCTTCATATGAGTGTCTCAGAAAATAGTTTTCACAATATTGTAGTTATGTTGACCCTGTGGATATGAGAGTACTCACCTAGTTAGGGTTCTTATAAGATATTATCTCCCTGGAGAAAGACATGTTGTCAGGATACAAATGTGATAAATTTCCTTGTTGTTCAACTGTAAAACCACAACTGTACCTTCCAAGAAAATTGCCATGAGCCCCACCAACTTCTCAAAGCCCCTGATTCTTCGCCATTCACTCAGATGTTCCTAGCTTTAAAAAATGATTGCTTGTTCTTCTTACATATTTTCCCATTTAGCCATGAGTTCACTTCAAGGTATAGGGGATAACAAGAAGAAATTTAAAATGTCACTTGCCTCAATTCTACTATAATCTAGTTATAGTAAATGATGTGTACAGTCATTAGTAGCATAAACACATAACAGACAGATTTTCATGCTATACTAAATGCATTGAGTATTGTAGTCAAACACATACATCACACATGATCACATGGTTGGAACGAAAGTTCTATTCTAAGCTGACCACTATCACACAACATATTTCTAAACAGCCTCATTGTAAGATTTCTAGTTCTCTACTATTGAATGAGAAAGAGTCTAACCCATCATGGATATGTCTATCAGTATTATAGCAAAGATTATTTGTGTGCCTACTCTGCTTGATTCCACTTCTTTTCCTTCTACTTTATAGGATGTGAATGGCTAGAATTTAGAATGGTACAATGGACATAACTTGATTTTTGAGACCAAAATATAACTCTACCATGTACTGCCTCTAGTACTAAAAAGGCAGCAGCATACTCCAGACCAATGTTTTTCCCTTTACAAATAAGAACAAAACAAGAAAACCAGACATATGAAATCTACAAAGCTAATGAGAAATACTTAAGAACTGAAGTAACTCCCACAGTTCTACAGAACAATGAAGTTCTTGCTAGATCGTAATTCTCATCTCAGTCTTCTCCAAATCACAAATCTCATTAGGAGGAATTTATTTGCAACAGATAGTTTTGATGTATCCAGATCTAATATTGGCATAGTAATTTCAGAAATATTAAAAAACACAATTTGTATAATATGATGCACTTAGCTTGATGGTAACATTTAATACTTACAAAAATTTCGTTGTCTTCATGTTACTATTAAAAACTATCTGGCCTCTAAAACCCTACAGTGGCCTGTGTAAGATTGCTAGTCAACTTTAGATATGGTATTTGAACCAAGTCTTCTGATTCATAAAGTGGTTCTGGACTCCAATTCTTCCACTGAACTTATCTGGTTAATAAGATGCCTCAAAATCTCAGACTTAGGGAAAGGGCTCATATTAAAAATGAAATATTTATTATAAAATATGTTGCTATGATATAGAAAGTAAGAAATTCTTTGCAAATAAGAGGGCTGCCTGCTGAATTCTTAGCTGACTGGGCCTGTTGCCTCACACTTATGTTACTATGTATGCTTCCATCTTAAAGTCACGCTTACCTAGTAGTACATTCAGCATTGGAAAAACATTTTCAGCTAATTCACTTTCTAGGCAGACATGGATGCAGGGAAGAAGGGTCTTGGGAGATTGCTATCAATTTGCCAAGTATCAATTCCCTGTTTATGTACATAGAGAAGAATAGATCCTAAAACAGCATAAACACTGAAGGACCAATTCAAGGGCCACTTAAGATAAAAAACACATTGTGAGTTGATTACCATTATGCTTTAAAAAGTGAAAAAACAGGGCCAGCAAGACAACTCAGCAGGTGAAGGCTCCAGTCTCCAAGCATGATGATGTGAGTTTGATGCTTGCAATCCACATGTTGAAGAAAACTGACTTTTAGATGTGTTCTGATTGCCATACCCACATCATAATACACATGCGCCCATGTGCATACATTGTGGAATCCCACCAAAGTTTCCTAGTGAGAACTTACTCAGGGTCAGAGAATCTGGGCTTGCTTTACCCAGAAGGGCTGCATAATGGGATGCTTTAACCACGTGTGTTTACCAGGTGTTTGAAAGGGTCTACACTTGGCTGTACAGTGTGCTTTGATCTTGCAAGAGGGAAGTCTTTTGCTCCTCCCTTTGGCATGTTATAAAAATTCCTTTTCAATAAAGGATGAGGCTATTGGGTATCGATCCAGGCCCTCCTGAAGCTATCCTGTGTTTCTGTGTTTTTTTCACATCTTCCAGGTCTCTCTTTCTATCTATCATTTCTTAATTCCTCTCTCCTCCATCTAAGAACCATTCAAAAGGTAGGAGCTGGCCTCCCACAATACATATAATGTGAAGAAACAGACACATGGTTATATGAACTTAAAACTACTGGCTTAGTGTTTAGAAGATTGGAGGGTAGAACCCATACTAAGCAAATGATCTACCACTGATCTACCTCTCAGCCATGAATCATTTTCTGTTTTAATTATAATTTTCTTTCCTTTTTAAAAAATATGTGTATGGGTGTTTTGCTGCAAGCATGTCTGTGTAGCACATGCATGATTGATGCCTATTGGAGGCCAGGAAATGTCATCTGATTTCCTGGGAGCTACCATGTGAGTGCTTGGACTTGAGCCTGGGTCCTCTGCAAGAGCAGCCAGTGCTCTTAACCTCTGAGCCACCTCTCCAGCCCCAGTTCTTCCTTTCTTTCTTTCCAAAAAAATACAAGCTTTTCATCCCTGATGACACTTTACATCAAAAATTTGAATATAATGATGTCTCATTAATATTACTGAAAAAACGAAGATGATGTAGAAAGAACATGAAATGCTTCTCTCTTCCTCAGATATCAAGACTATCTCAGCAATAATGGACCCACAGGAAAGTGAAAAAAGACAGCATAATTTGTAAACGTTAGGATTGGCTAATTTTCCAGAAATTTCTTCTGGAAGAATAGACAATAATGTCAAAGAAACAACTGTCTTTTAGCTATCACTATAGGATAAAATATTTACATATGCCTTACACTCTGGGCTTTGAAAAACACAAAGCATACACCTAAATTGTGAGGCGTCCACCCGTGGTTAATTTAATAAGGTCAAAATCCTTTTATGTATCCAGGCATCATTCTTCATCTCTGCTTGTTTATATGTAAGAGATATGGACTGTACAGAAGCCATCATGTCTTGGGGTAGCTGTAAAGCTACCATGGACATCTCCATCTTCTGCTTAACATGTCAAGCTGCACCAGCTGCTCCCCCTACTGGCAGTGGCTAAATAGCCAGATAGACTGTTGAGTTCCTTGTCAAGCCTATTTAGTACTCAAAGATTTTAAAAGGTCAGGCAATGGTCCCATGTGTTTGAACAGAAAAGTAAGGTACACATCACTGTCATGCACTCCCTGGAAGATATCAGAAGGCAGGTCATTTCTCTCTGAAGTTCTTTTTCTTTTGTTACCAGCTCTATAACATGATTATTGAAATGATTCAAAACAGTTGTCATGCCACTCCTGTAGAAACCTGTTGAAAGTAAAGAATGAAAGCATTTTATGTGAATGGTTGTCATCTTCCTGTTGAGGGATGTGTCTGTTACGTAAGTGCATTTACATGCGAGTCTGCCTTATGTGAATGACTCTAATTTGGTTATGCCGATAGGCGCTGTTGCAACTTCATTCTAACCGTGTTAGCAGGGAAGGGAGGTCAGTTGTTTTCAAACTGTAATTTGCAGTTACTCCAGTCAAAGGAATTGCAACATGATTGAACGCATTTGAGTTCCACACTGTAATTCAGCGTTTGCATTCATCTTAAGTGAAACTCAATTAGAAAAAGAAGACAAAGCTACTGCCTTTAGAATACTATGTTAAAAAAGTACTGGCCATTCTTAATAATAGAGGGTTAACCATTTTGTCTATAAATTTAATCCTGCATTATATGCAGATTAGACCAATTTTAATTAGTTGAACTAATATTTGTGACTTTATATTTAGTTTCCTTAAATATCTTTTTTTATTATTTGTAATCCTAAACAACAGGGACTCAAGAATTTTTAATTAGGCTATGCTTTTCTATTTTATTCTCAACAGGAAAGCATACTTTGCAAAGACATAATAGTATTTTCATTTTCCGTAATTTCAAGTGAATTACATTATCTGAAACTATTTAAATTGACTTATTAATTAAACTTATTATTCTGTGTAAGTAGAATAAAGACACCATATTTTATAAATGTATATTGAGAAACTCCAGAATCAGGTATCTTGCTAGGTACTGGACAAAGAGCCTTGTGCTCATAGTCCAAGGTGTACTAATTGTTAAAAATGAGACAAATTATATTCTCTGATATTTGTTAGATAATGGTACACAAATCTGTTTATATTCCTAGGAAAGAGATAAATAGAAGTCGATCCAATGAAAACTGTGCTAGAGAAGAAAGGATGTGTTAAAACAATATCTGTCCAGATCCACTTTCTGGAGAGAACGGAAAAGAAAAGGAACAAAGGGGAAGATTTGTCTAGCTACTAAGAGTATAAGGCAAGCTGTTAGAGGTGGGGCATGTACTTCAATTGTTGGAGATGCATTCTATTAAAAATTGGAAGCGATTGCAACGTCCTGCAGTCAGGATGTCAAAAAATAAATAAAATAAATAAAACAGAAGCAATTAACTTAATTGAACAGTTTTGCTTTTCTCTCTCTCTCTCTCTCTCTCTCTCTCTCTCTCTCTCTCTCTCTGTGTGTGTGTGCGTGTGTGTGTGTGTGTGTGTGTGT
The DNA here is from genome assembly GCA_902168425.1 of Peromyscus attwateri. NCBI lineage: Eukaryota > Metazoa > Chordata > Mammalia > Rodentia > Cricetidae > Peromyscus > Peromyscus attwateri. The sequence continues at coordinate 15,644 of CABHPP010134380.1, forward strand.
GTGTGTGTGTGTGTGTGATGTATGTATACCTGTGACTTGGGGAGATAAGCTTACTCATGGATGTGGAGAGGCCAGAGGTCAAGGTAAAGTGTCTTCCTGTTTACCCCCCAACTTAGTGTTTAAGACACGGTCTCTCATTGATTGGTTGAACTCTTCCTGTCCCTGGTCCCCACCACTGAGGCTGTGGACACCTGCTATAATGTTCCAACTTTACATAGATATGACATCTGAACTCAGGGTCTCATGTTTGCAGAGCAAGCAGTCTACCCACCATCCATCATCTCACTCCTGAATGGCTTGAGTAGAGGAAAGATATAATGCGATACAACCATTGGGAAACAATCCTGATGAGAATTTTCAGAGTATTCTAGTGAAGAATATAGCACGGGAATGTGATTGAGAAGTTTAACAGATGAGTCCAGCTGAGGACTGTGTTTGAACTAGGGAGCTGATGATGGTATAGGAGTATGGATGGACTTGACTAGCTGAACAAATACAATAAAATATAGAAGAATAGAACAATATTATTGATTTTGGAAGAGAAACATGGTGCCTGATAGTGCTCTTTAGTGAGTGGGAAACACTGGAAGACAGTTCTGAATGAGAAGTACTGGTAGACAGCTAAGATTAGACAAAATTAAAATTATTGATTAGCTATTTAGTTCTTATGAAAGTGTCCTCTATATAAAATATATGAAGAGATACAAACTTCATTTTTAGAAATTCACACTCCATATTTATATAATTGTACTAGTTAAAGGAAACAAATCTGGAATTACTAGGATACTTTCCCAAGAATATTTGAAATATCATAAGTCAATAGTCACCCATGACACAACTTGCCAACATTTGTTTTTCTTGTGTGAAAGTCAAACGTTCAAACTCAAAGTACCTAGTAGACCTAATTTGGGTCTTTGAACTATACTTTCTTTTCACAGACTTTGCATTGCCAATAGGATCCATGATGAAAAAAATCAGCACATTCTGCCTAATGTAAACTATGGTGGTATTGTGTTCCCCAAAATATTATGTATGCTAATAAACTTATCTGGGGTCAGAGAACAGGACAGTCAATATTAAACATGAGGATAGGCAGGGGTAGCACACGCCTTTAATCCTAGCATTCCACAGACAGAAATCCCTCTGGATCTCTGTGAGTTCAAGGCCACATTGGAAACGGCCAGGCATGGTGACACACACCTTTAATCCCAGAAAGCAAGCCTTTAATCCTAGGGAGTGGTGGTAGAAAGCAGAAAGGTATATAAGGCGTAAGGACCAGAAACTAGAAGCATTTGGCCTGGAGAAGCATTTGGCTGGTTAAGCTTTCAGGCTTTCAAGAAGCACAGTTCAGCTGAGAGCCATTCAGATATGAGGACACAGAGGCTTCCAGTCTGAGGAAACAAGACCAGCTGAGAAGTTGGCCAGGTGAGGTTAGCTGTGGCTTGTTCTGTCTCTCTGACCATCCAGCATTTCACCCCAATAACTGGCCCCGGGTTTGATTTTATTAATAAGAACTTTTAAGATTCATGCTACAGTAAACTTTAATCACAATCTAGTAATAAGTCACCCATTTATTAGATATTGCATTGTATACTTTCTTTTTTTTTTATTTTTGAGACAGGTTCTTTTGTAGCTCAAGTTAACATCTAATTTGCTATGTGATCAAAGATGACCTTGAACTGATGGAGTACTGGGATTGCTGCCATGCATTATCATGTCTGGTTTTATGCAGTGCTGAGTGTCAAACCCAAGGCATTGTGCATGCTGGATGAGGATGCTACCAAGTGAGCTACACTGACAGTCCCTACGTGTGTATTTCAAATACTCACTGTTGGCTTTGTCTTAGGTTTGGTTTGAGGCACTCATTACCTTGTCTGTGTCCTCCTGTGCAAAGTCAACTTCCTCAATGTTAAGGATGTACACACCAGCCTGGAAAAGGGCCACCAGGAAAATGGTGCTTGAATGTTTGAATCAAAGCCTAAAGACACAAGGAAATCCCTTGTACAAACCCAGGGAAGTTAAATAGTTAAACCAAGAGAAAGAAACTGAGCTTGTCATGACAGTCATAGGAAGCTACAGAAGTTAAAAGACCTACCTAGAGTGTCTGATTTGTAATATTTTCAGAAATACTGTAGTTCTTCATCTTGAACCTGCCTAGAAGTGCAGAAAGCCACTAGAAGGCTGTGTGTGGTGGCGATTGCAAAGGCAGAAGGCTTAGGACAGATTTAAGAAGGATATCGGTATATGAGTCTGTTTGGTTTTGATGACTTTCTTAATACAGGTAGGAAGAGAAATCTTAATCAGAGGTGCTTACTCTAACATCCAACTAATGTCCCCACCCACAGCAAAATGTTTTCTAGGAATTCAATGCTGCAAGTATTGCTGTCGCACTGATTCCTCAGCTGATCAAATCTAATGTATCACAGTTCAGTGATTCATTTCCTTTAAGATATTCCACATGCTCTGTTATCTTTTCCAGCTCCTACCTTTCTGAGGCAACCTAACTATATTCACCTTATTCTGGGCCATCCTCTATATTGCTTGATTGAGTGAATTAGCTCCCTTATTGATTTTACTTTAGAATAAAATATAACTTAAGTATCGAAATATTTACCCTAGTAAAATTTTGAAGGGAGAAAATTTTTTGTTAACCTCCTAGCATCTTGAAATTTTATTAAGTATAGTACATTAACTTCGCTAAGTAAGCCAACAGAACTGAATTATAGGTACATTTAATGCTTCTGAATATACTGTGGTCAATATAATTAATAATTTTTTCTCACTTTCAATTATATTAGAACTGTGTTATCTAAACGTCTCTCTGGAACTTGATTAAGAGTTCTGAAGATAATGGGAACCACAGGCCTCTTGTCAGTACTCTAAAGACAATTAATTTTCTAGAAAGTAACTTTGGGCTCACTTTTAGTATTCATTCTAAGGAATAAATATTCACTGTTGGAAATAAATCTGAAGCATACATTATAAAACTTTTAAATTATGAACTCATTTATTTAATTTCCAATCCCACCTTTAAAATGTGGCTGAAGTCTGGATCTATGATATTTGTTCATTCATGTCCATCAAATACTTTAGACAAAGCTGAATGAAGCATCATATTCACATCTATGAAAAAATCAAAGACTGGAAAGATTAAGCTGCTGTTATTGATATATACACACATGTACACAGCACCAAAATTCCCATAATGCTCAATAATTGAAATCATTCACAATTCATATATAGTGTTGCCTGAAAATACCAGCAAGATTTACTTTCCATACACAGGTCTTACAAGTGCATAGTAATAGAAGCATGTTCCTGTGCAGCCCCGTGCAGCATGCATGCATCTGTCAGCTGGCCATTCTCGATGGAGAGAGAAGCTTAGCTGACAGTAGTTAATGGGAAACATGAAGGGCAAACCTTAATGGACAGAGAGACTCTTCTGACCAGGAGTCTATCTATTTCATCCCAGTGATGCAGCTGTTAGTTTGACATTGATGTTCACATAAGTTAGAAACGGAAAGGGAATTTCCATAAAAACAGGGAGCTGACTTTGTTAAGTAAAACAGGTCCTTTTACCTGCACAGTCCAATAAAGTGTGACTAGTCAACAGCTACTGAGAAGGAAAAGCCTTGATTCCCAACCCACATTCCCTTATATATGGATAACTGAAGTAAGGATGAGTTTGATCATATGCTGTGGCATTTTATTCACTTTACATTTCAAAATTTTGATCAACATTTTCTAAGTATAAAAATTATATACTAAATGATGTATTTTACATACAGACTCAGGTGACTTGACTCAGCTTGGAGGATGTGGTTTTCATCTTCGTAACTTAAAATATACGTGTGTGTGTGTGTGTATGTGTGTGCGCAGGCATGTGAAGTGAGGGAATATACATGATGTACACACATGCAGAGGTCAGAGATACCAGAGGACAATCTGTTGGAGTTGGTTCTCTCCTTCTACCAGGTGGAACAGGGGCCTGATCTCAGGTCAACTTGAGAGCAGAGTCTTATAACCACTGAGCATTTTTGCTGCTCTGTGGTTTCCATCTTTCTTGCTAGACAGAAGTGTGTGAAAGTTGTCTGGGAAATTCTGAATCTGAACTTTGAGAAGCAGTTAAGTAAACAATTCTTGAATGCTGTTGGCAGTTATTTTACTAGGTACTAAAAAGTTGATGATTAAAGCCAAGAGAGATGCCACCTCCTCATTTAGGAAGCTTATACATATTTTTTTAGAGAGATATAAATCACAGAAATGTGTTCTCATGTCCATCAAGACATTAGTATGGAGGTGGTTAAACCAGAATAGGTTTTATTATGTATTCATTTCTTTCATTAATCTACTTAATGCCAAGGTTAGTTATCAAATAATTTGTTCTTACAAGTATGTGAACCCTAATACCCACTGTGTGTGTGTGTGTGTGTGTATATGTGTATATATATATAATATATATATACATATATATATATATACATGTTACATGATATTCTGAAAGTTAACAAGAAAAGTGAGTTTAAGCCAATCCTTCACCCTATTTGGAGGATATGCTCAGAACACATTATTTCACCATTCTGTAACGTAAAGATTATTAGGTAATATTTTCACCTTTTCTAACCTGAAAGTTCTAACCCAGAGAGATTAGTGAAGTTACTGCTCTTATACACCAGCCAGAGGGATCTGACTCCACCTGTTTTGATTTTGTTGCTTTTTAATTTTTTTAAAGTTTCTTTTCTCACTGTTGTGTACTGAACATATTTACTGCTTTCATGCAAGCAGAAAAAATCCTGTTAGCATATAATGTTAGTCTTAGAATCAATAAGTAGAAACAATGGAAACTAATTAAGGCAACAATCAGATTATTTTACAACTTAAAACAGTATCTCAAAGAATGAATTTTAAAACTTTACTAAAATCAATGAACATTTTGGTACGGTGAACTTCTATTCACCCTTCAAAGGCCAGCTCAAAGATGACCTCCTCTGTCTGAGTAAATCACTGGCTACAATGTATATCTAACTGCATTTCAGTTTTCATCAAGTTGAAATATAATTGCTTCCTTTGCTGGTTCTTTTATGGTATTTTGAGTTTCGGACTTTCTGAGTTTGTGTTTTCCTTTGGCTCCAAGCTTTGGAACACAGTAAGATTTTAAGACATGTATGTATTCTGTAGAGATCAATGAAGATTGTAGATATTAACAATTTATAGAATCAGCAGACATCTGAACAACAGTCTAAATTAATCTTTAAAGCTTTCTTTCCATTTGGTCAGTGGTTTATTTCATCCTAATATACATTAACATGTTTTAAGTTTTATAAAATAATCCCCATTCTTTATTTTATGTCTTGGCATCCTAATATTTTGTTGACATTTTACTCAACTTTGAAATAAGCTGCTGAAATATTTTTTTCCAAAATTTAGGTTACTTTTATATTACTTGTCTGTTTGTAACACACATTTTTCTTTGAGATCCTTCATTCAATTAATTGGTATCAATATATGAAGCAATAAGATGAATTAGTACTTGTGGAGCATCCCCAGTCCTAAACTTGACTAGGAAACAAGGTCTACTGGCAGTCACGTATATTGTCTATCTTTAAAGCTATCCAAGCAGCTCAAGTACAGAGACACTGCTTTGAAGAGTCATTACTTAGCAGAGTAAAAACCAAACATGGAAAAATAAGTCTCAGTCTATAGCAGCACTCACCAACAAACTCTGTTTTCTTTATTTCCATATTAAACAAAAGAGCTAGTCATATATAAGTTAATAAAGTGAACACAGGGGAGATGTGCCTTGGAATTAGAGCCAGACTCTGAATAATGGAGCAGGAATGTACTTAAACCCCGTACCAACTCGTGACCAGGTCTGTTCTCTGTCTTGGCTCTTGATTTCTGGACAAGCTGCAGGAGCTATGAGAAAAACTTTCAACCTGACAAGCACTCCGGGACTGGAAAGGCTCCTGTTTTAATGTAGCCCAGATGTGGTCCTTAATGAAAGCATCATGGTTCTGCAGCTGCGGCAGTTGGTGCAAGCATTAAAAAAGAGTAAATTATTTGAAAAAGACTTTCTTGTTCCCTCTTACAATTATGCTTGACCTGTGTTGGAGCAAAATCTTAAGATAGATTCCAAAAACAATTTATGCCTCTTCTCTTATCATCCGACTGCTGCACTAACTAGATGCGTACGAGAGAGATGAAAACTCACCATGTATGTACCACCTAAACGTGTTTATCATTCTAACAGAGTGTCTGATCCAATAATTCCCAAAAAGCTAAGTTTTAAGCACATAGAGAAGAAAATATCAAGCCAACTAGAACACCAAGCCTCATACTACAGGCTAAATTATTTACATCTACATTTCTTGTTTACTCTGACTTCCATGTTATTATAATCTCTGTCAGGCATATATGTAGATATGTATATCCTATGCTTTCTAAGTTAATTTTAAAAGACTTTGACATAAAATGAATGTGACTACTAATACAAAACAATAAAAAACAAAATCTTAGGAGAAAAATTCCCACAAGAATGATGTTATTCCTTTAATATTGCAGAAGCATGCTATGTTACAGCATCTAAATGCCGACCTGACTTCATCTCAGGGTAGAAAGACTGTTTCACAATATGATTGCTGTTTCTATCAGTAAATAGAAAAATGGATGGATGATATTTGGGCAAAGTGAGTAGTTCTGATTAGTTTAAAGATGTCTTTGTTTATTGTATTGAAAATACTCCGTACTGGGAAGCAGCCCATGAGAGACATGGAAAGAGCATTTTACATATTCATTGAAACATTTTCTAACTATATACCATTCCAGTGAAAGAAAAACTCCCATTAAACCCATACAATATTTTAAGCTGTTACAGGAAGTTATTTTCTAAGAGGAGCAAGAAAAAGCAAGAGGGAAGAAGCAGATGATTGAAAGGTATTAAATGATGCTGTTTGAGAGCAGGAAGTGCAGGGTATTATTTGCTAACGGATTATTCAGAATGGATTTCATCATTCTTGTTACAAATGTGTTTTTTGACACTTTAATTATGAAGGAACTATTGTGAAACGCAATATGAGCAGAAGATGCTATAAGTTTAAGTAAAAATGTTATTACATCCTCATTTTACCAAATTCACAATTGCACTGGAATTAAACAGCATTTCTATTCTGCAGAAAGAAATGCTTATTGCAAAAATGGAATGCATGTGGATCTGGTGACATTTTAATCATTTTGTTTTATACAGTATTTAGAAATCGTGGAAATGGAATGCAGAAAGCTTTACAATTTAATGCACATATATGCATATATAGTACTTCATATATACAGCACACTATACCATGCAATAAAAATGCCCTGCTGCTATTTAGTGAAAAAACAATCTCTCTATTACTATTCAGTGAAGAAAAAATTGACTCATTAAAGACTGCTGAGCAGGTAACAGATGTTGGTGTCCAAGGATCTCGGACTCAGCTAAGCTCTGTGCACTCAGCTGGTTTACCTCCTCTACTCTTATGCCCCCAATTTACTAATGAACATCGTGGTTTGTTATTTATTTGGGCACACTGGCTTTGGAACAGTCAACAATCAATCTGGTGACCATAATTTAAACAAATAATCTACAAATCATTTTTATAAGATATGCCTGTTAAGTTGTGATGTGTTGATAAATTTAACAGAAAATATGCTGACATGTGAGGGCCCTGAGAACAATGCACCACGGTCTGAAAAAAATCTTCAGCAAACTCTCATCCTGAGCTGAATGTGGGCAATGTAATCCCTCCAGTTGAAAATTCCAGTTTTATTTTCAGAAGTGTAGATAGGGCTCTAATAAAAACATGATCCTTGAAAATTGATTCTTTTACTTATAGAAGTATGCTGCTAAATTAAGAGATTGTGGTTTTGAAGGATGATTTCTGCATGATTTTGTAAATACACAGATAGCATTTGAAAAAATTTCTAAAATTATTATTTTAAAGAAAAGTAAAAATTTACATGCACATCATGTAGTCAAAAAGTCAAAAGGTTTCACTTTAGGATAAAAGTGTACTAAAAACAAATACCCATTTTCAATACATTCCCATGTGTCCCCCTGAAGAGAAGAGGGGCAAGCGCCCTGCCTGTCTTATCACAAGTTTGCTTATTTTCAATGTAAACATGTCTCACCAGAGCATGGCAATCCTCAATGCCAGAACATCCACCACAGACCTCTGTGTGTCAACAGAAATGCCAATTGTGTGAGGTGATTTTATTTCCAGACAAGTTAGAAAAACATTCAGCCAGAATTACTTTGCTTATGACTAAAAGGCTATTTTTGCTTCCATTCTAGGAAAAAGAGCTAGGTTTACCAAAAAAATAAAAATAAAAATAAAATAAAGGAAAAGATCACTCTATTGTGTAAGTTTGGGAAACATGAACTTCTGCAATATTCATTGTAATATTGGTCTAGTTATCTATGTATTGTAGCTCTTAATAGTAATATTTTATTCAGAAGTCCACATATTTGGGGGAGATAGACATTGGGATAATCAACGTCTTCCTATCATTTGAAAAGAAATAATAGTTATAATAATAATAACAAATTATAGCACATTATTCAATATTGTAAAACATATATGAAAAACTGACCATTTTACTTAACTTGCACCTGTAGAATTTTTTGTTTAAGTCATGTATGTAACAAGGATTTACAGTTTCAGCCATCAGTAACCATGTAACAACACATAATTTAAATCAATCTCCTGTTGTAGGTGATCCATTCATTAGTTTTCTTTAACTAGGGTTTTCAGAATCCGATTTTTAGTACTTAACATGTGTGATCAAACACATACTCTCACAAAAATTAACCTATGTGGCAAAGCAAGCAGGAGGGGAACTGAATAATAAGACATTTTTATTTTTTAAAAGAAAGAAAAATGAAAATGTTCATTTTGAGTGATTATAAAAATTCCAGAGTTCTTTGTTTGTTTTTTAACAAATGAGAGTATAATTCCAAGCTGCTTTGCCTCTGTAATCCCTTTTGTATAGCTAGAAATTAGTGATGCATATGGTTCTGAAATTCAAATATAATGCAAAAGACTTTCTACATCTCAATCATTTGAATTCATATTTAATGTATTGAAGAATTAGAATAAATGGACTGCTTCCAAAGAAATACATATCATACATGAAAATGGCATGAAATTCAATTTCCCTGGCTTTGTCTTACATCACTAAGTCTTTCTCAGAGCACTTTGACTATGCGAGCAGCAGCACCGTTTGTCATTTCCAGGAGGCATGAGGGCCTTCCACCGCACTCTGCCATCTTTGCTGTGCAGCTCCCAGAAGATGCCCCTCCAGCAACCACACTTCTACTGTGCACTACACAGGGATACATAATTACATATAATAGACGCTGCCCCTGCTTGCAAGACACACTTGATTTAAAGCCACTCACAATTTAAAGCTGCAGGGAGATGTAATTAAATTTTATAGAAGCTACAGCTTTTAAATGAAGACACATGATCTGTGTGCATGTGTGTGAACATATACACATATGCAGTCAAAAGCTGATCTTCTACAATTGTTTATTTCATAAGTCAAAGTACAAGGCATCATTGTTCAGATGATGTGAAGATTGCTTCGATTCGTATAATAGGTCTAGCTGTAAAAGCATATAGAGATGATTACTCTTATATTACGGTATTCTGATAGCAGCTTATTGACTGAACTTACTAACATTATTCAATGTACATTTTACTATTATTGAGACGTATCTGTTCTATATCTGACTGTATGTACTTATTGCCATCACATCAATAGAGAAATGCTTTGATAAATCATGCCTATGTAGGTTTTTTTATTGCTATATGCCCAGAGGGCTTAGTAAAATGGTACATTGCTATTTTAAATAACCAAAAAAAAGGAAACTTACAAGCTTGCATTAACTTGACAGATGGAATCACTATAGTCACAATTCCTTTGTCATATTTTTAAATAGTGATTGTTAATGATTTCATAAAATCCAAGTGAATATGCAATTTTCAATAAAAATGTGAGGAGAATCAAGACAAAAAAATCTATCATAAGCCATTTCTTACTCTCAAACTTGATTTATGGTTATGTAAACTGTTAATATTTATTTTAATGTGATTGGTTTTAAAATTTTACTGAAAGGAAAAACAATATCAATTAATACTCTTAAAGTCATTGAGTAAACATCTACTGTGCAGAAACAAGGCCTCTTTTGTAGATGATACCTTTGAAGAAGCCTCTGTGGAAACCCTTTAGACTGACCTCGTTCCTTTAATGTCTGCTTAATGTCTTAGAGAAGATACAATCTGTTGTGACCCCCCTTGAACTTTAGAACTAGCTCAATAAACCACAAAAAGACCAAAAGTTTCAGAAGAGAATGATCTTTAAAGTGGAACCCTTCCTCAGGGCTATAAGTGATGTCTTTACTGTGAGAATAAGGCCAAAGAGAAGGGAAGAACCGCTGAGGCTCCCACCATCAATTATCTACTTAGAGCTCTACCCTGCCCCCATTGCAGAACTTTCTGGACTGGACATGGTTCTCATGCCCCAAGCCATGTGCCACCAGCCTCCCTCCAGCCCCACCCTCAGCTTCCAAGTCCATCCTTTGTTGTTCGTGAATATGAAGCTAGGTAAACTGTGTGGTGCAGTTTCCAACTAAACAATCAGACTTTTGTTGTCTGACTGAAACCCCCATAAAGGAATCACATGATGTGTCTGAAGTTAGAAGTGTGGGAATCTTGGTGCTGGCCTAAATTCTTTGCAAATGGGTTTTTAAATTTACTAAGATTCTGTGGTAAAAATAATATATTGTGTATTTAATATACAATTTTTATATCATAATAATAATACTGACTTCTCTGCTTTTGATTTTAATTATTTTTTACTTCTAATGCCTTGGCAGAACCATTATAAGTTATATTCTATAATGCTACTTACATGAGTTATGTTTCAAACTACAAAGAATATTCAGAAAAACATTGGCTAAAAACAAATAATCTACATTGCACTTCCAATACATTTTTCCCTTTGTGGAAAGGAGCCAGACAATAATCACATTTTTTAACTCATTGCTAATGACTCATGTCAGGTTCCTCCACTGTGTTAGGTGTTTAGTGAATCTAAATATCGTAAAAATGTCAGCAGATGTGATCTAGGGTGATGGAATAATGAGGAACACTGATGTTTGATGTATTTTCTATGTATTTTACCTTTCTGGAGTGGCTATTACATTTATTAGCAGAAAATATATTCAGGCAAATATCCATACTTAGTATTTTGTTAGTGAAAGAATTATTTTAGGTAGATTATCCTTATGAGAAATATTTTTGGCGAATCTTAAAGCTGTTGTGTCATAGTACCTATCATCAAGGACTGAGAGGCTACTTAGATTTTTTTTCCTCTTCTACTTATTTTCTATGTAAATTACACCAGACTAAGTACTGGAAAATTTTCACAATACATTTCCTAAAAACATAAATGGATTTTCGATTTAAATGTAAATTATCAGGCCTATTTGTGATTTAAAATTTTCATGTAGCCTTTATTAATTCTGTGATTGATTACTGGTTGTTCAAATCTTGACAAATTCTTATTTGGCACTCTTGTATCTGGTAGTGTGAAAATAAACAAGGATTAGTTTCTCTTCTTCGAAGACTGATCCAAATACTTTCATGCTTTCTTGTTCTTGCTTCCATGATTACTATGGATACATCATTCAAAAATGTTTATAAACCTACCTAGAACAAGGGTGGTAGTTTTTCATTCTTTTATTTTCTTTACATAGCATCCCACCAGCCATAAGATTGTGCTAAAGTTTTATTAAATAAAAATATCAAACACTGGAAAGTATGATGAATTTGAGTCTCCCCAATGACATGTACCATGATTTAATCTGTTAAACATACTCCTTTTCTGAGAAAGACATCATCCATAGTCATCCTTATAGTAACTGAATCTTTTGAGAAAATGATTTCAAAACCATATTAGTGAGGGTAAAAGCAAGCTATTGTGAAGACATAAATATTAAGATAAAGCCGAATGAAAAATAAATTTGCATAATCAAGATTCCTGAAAGCAGTCTAGAGGAAAAATAGAGCTCAGATGTCAATGAAGACAAATAAGGTCGGCCTCCTGTTTCTCCACGATACTTGATGTCAGAGGACAACGGAACAACTTCTTTTTTTTTTTTTCATAAATTCCTTTCTCTCATACAATATATCCTGACTATGTTCTCCATTCCCTCCACTCCCCCCAGGCCCACTCCTCCCAGTCCTGCACCCCCAGATCCACAGCTCCTCCATTTCCCTTCAGAAAAGAGCGGGCCTGGCAGGGATATCAGCCTAACATGGCATAAGAAGTTACATTAAGACTAAGTACAAACCTTTATACCGAGGCTGGACAAGGCAACCCAGTAGGAGAAAAAGGATCCCAAAAGTAGGCAAAAGAGTCAGAGCCCCCATCCTACATCTTGGAGTCCCACAAAAACAACCCAAGCTAAACAACCCTAGTATGTTTGCAGAGGACCTAGTGCAGACCCACGCAGGCTCGTGATTGCTGCTTCGGTTTCTTTGTGCCCCTGTGAGCCCTACTTAAGTGATTCTGTGGGTCGTATTCTCCTCATGTCTTTAACCCCTCTAACTCCTGGTCTGTGGGGTTCCCTGAGCTCCACCTAATGTTTGGCTGTGGGTCGCTGCATCTGCTCC
>CABHPP010134380.1:28456-44120 GCA_902168425.1 Peromyscus attwateri
CTTTCTTTCTTTCTTTCATTCTTTCTTTCTTTCTTTCTTTTTTTTTTACCAGTCATATTTGGTTCTACTCCAGGTCTCTGAGCCTTCTAGCTCCCTCTTGTGATGTGGGCCTCAAGTTAGACCAGTCATTCATTGGTTGGCCACTCCCAAAAGTTCTGAGCCAACATTGCCCCAGCACATCTTGGCAGGGAAGGTTTTAGATAAAGGTTTTGTGGCTGGGTTGGTGTCCTAGTCCCACAGCTGGAAGTCTTGCCTGGTTACTGGAGATGAATGGTTCAGGCTCTGTATCCTCCATTACTAGGAGTCCTTGCTAGGATCACCCTCATAGGTACCAGGAAGTTTCCATTGCACTAATTTTCCACATTGAACCCCAGATGTTCCCTAATTCCATGCTCTCTCCCTTTTTTCCTCCCTACCTTACCTGATCCCCCCCTGTTCCCATGACCACTGCTCCCAGTCCACTTGCAAAATCTATTCTATTTCCCCTTCCCAGAGAGATCCATGCATCCTCCCTAGGGCCTTCCTTGTTACTTAGTGTCTCTGGGTCTGTGGATTGTAGCATGATTACCATTTATGTAACAGCTAATATCCACTTATAAATGAGTACATACCATATTTGTTTCTGGATCTAGGTTGCCACACTCAGATGATTTTTTTCTAGTTCAATCCATTTGCCTGGAAATTTCGTGATGTCATTTTTTAACAGCTTAGTAATATTCCAAGATGAAAATGTAACACATTTTCTTTATCCATTCTTCAGATGAGGGACACTTAAGCTTACAGATAAAGGATACATGCTAAGAATGTTGTACTCAGCCAAGTTGTCACAAAAGGAAAAAAAAATCATGGTTTAGAAGGGATGGGGTAACAGGAGTGGAACAGAAACAGGAGAAGGTAAGAGGATGATATAATCAAAATGGATGATATATGTGTATGAAGTTGCCAAAGAACAAATTCAATAAAAGATGAAAGGAAATTTACTACTGAAAGTTTTTCCTAAAAAATATTCACATGTGTACTTAACAAAAGGATGCATTGTAGAAATAAAGTTGATAATTTAGCCTTATAAGAAAATAACAATAAAACATAGTATTATCTTTAAATAAGTTGGTTAAATTACATATTCCATAGGAAGAACTGTATATATGAACTGGATTTGATAGAATTGTGTTTTTTCTCTTTTCCAAATTTTCTGCAAGAGAAATATTTGATTTTCTTTAAAAATTTTTATGTCTTTTTCTTTCAGTTTGTTTATATGGTGGATTATATTAACAGATTTTCATATGTTGAACCATCTCTGGGATAAAGCCCACTTATCATGGCAGATGATTTTTTGTTGTGTTCTTAGATGTGATTTGCCAGTATTTTATTGAGTATTTTTGCATCAATGCTCATGAGGGAAATTGGTCTGTAATTCTCTTACTTGTTGAGTCTTTGTGTGGTTTGAGTATCACAGTGACTGTGGCCTCATAAAAAGAAATTGTTGATGTTCCTTCTGTTTCTATTTTGTGGAATAATTTGAGGAGTACTGGTATTAGTTCTTTGTAAGTCTGGTAGAATTCTACTCTGAAACCATCTGGTCCTGGACTTTTTTTTTGTGAGGAGACTTTTAAAAGCTGCTTCTATTTCTGTGGGGGTTATAGGTGTGTTTGAATTGTTTATCTGATCATGGTTTAATTTTGGTGTGCTATATCTATCAAGAAATTTGTCCATTCATTTCTTTTAGATTTTTCCAATTTTGTGGAGTACCTAATTGTAGCTGAAATTTTCCTGGTCTCACCTGGCACCAAGGTCCAACAGCCACTTATAAAATTCCTGTGTCCTACCTGGTCCTGCAACCACTCAGACCCAAGTAAACACACAGAGGCTTATATTAATTACAAACTGCATGGCTATGGCCTATGGCTCAAGCTTCTTGCGAGTTAGCTCTTATATTTTAAATTAACCCATTTCTATTAATCTATAAGTTGCCACGTGGCTGCTGGCATTTGTTCCTTCAGTGGTGGCTGGCATCTCCTGGTTCAGCTTTCCTCTTCCAAGAATTTTCCTTGTCTGCTTATCCCGCCTATACTTCTTGCCTGGCTACTATTCACAACATAGAGAACATCCCACAGCATCTCCCCTTTTCTGTCTAATCAAAAAGGAAGGGTTTAACTTTAACATAGCAAAATTGCATATAATAGAACAGTTGTCAAGCAAGAATTACAATTATAATATCTAGTCTATTTGTGTTTGGCAAAATTAAAGAAGATATCCTATCTATCTTAAATCTGTGAATCTAAGGTTTCATATCTACCATAGCTCTTATCATAACCAAAGAAAACCATAATTATAACTATCTAGTCTTCAACTACATCAAAGACCTCAGAAGGATATAATATTTAACTTTAAATTTGTATCAATAAACTAAATTCCATAGTAATGTAAGACATTTTAAGCAAGTTGTTGCTCTTTAAAAGTAGGTTCAATACTCTATCCTTTCATCCTATCATATCTATATCCTCTTTCCATATTTTCTTTTAGAAAGAATTGACTATGACCAATAACAATTTGTAACCAGTCTCTAACAAAGACAAATATCCATAAGCCAGTTTTTGGGAATGTGGGTGTAGTGTTTTAGGCTACTTCCTGCTGACTGAAGGTGCTGTATTCTTATGGGGATCCTGAGAAAATTAAGAATTATGGTCAAGTCTTGACTGGAGTAGTCTGTGAGGCTGTATTCTCTGAGCCAGTTGCCTTGAAGTTGATTTTGGATGTTAGAAGATCTGGGCCACAGTGTCACTGGGAGACCTTTCAGGGGGGTCTTGGCTGGTCAAACCATGTTAGCCTAGAAGCAATCCACAGGTTCTCATCCTCTGTAAAAACAAAAGCACAACCTCTTTTCCAAAGCAACATATCCTTAGATCCAAATTTTGAGGTCAAGATACCTTTAAAATATACATATTGGTTTAACTGAGCAATCTTTACAATCAAATGTCTCTCTGTGGTTAAAAATACCAAAGACAATATAATCCAGAATCTCTGTGTGATTTCTATCTTTATGTGACTTATTTTTATATTACTTTTACTATCTCTTTAAAGACTTTAATTTTTAAAACTATCTCTTTATTTAACTGTCTATCTTCCTTTCCCTCTTTCTTTTAAGCCTAAGTACATTTTTATACACACTGTAAACCAGTTAAAGTCTTATTCCATCTGAGTCTGCCTTATTGTGAATCTATTGCTTTAAACTGTAGCATTACTAGGACTGAAATGGCAGCTTTGGCTGCTGGCTCCACCCACTTGTTTTCCAACATGGTGGTGGTATGTTTACAGCTAGCTCTCACTCTGAGAGCCATGTATACCACCAACTCTCGGAAGTGTTTTGTCTATGCCTCCATTAAAGCAGTGTGTAGCCCAGAAACTTTTTTTGTTTTGTTTTGTTTTGTTTTTTGCTGTACTAGCACAGGCTAAATCCACCACGCACCACTCTGTGGGGCTTGGAGATGCCTCTGTGTACTGTGACAGGAATCCACAGCCATGCTGCTTAGCTCATGGCAGCTGACGGCCAGCTCCATCTCACAGGCAGCTCTCAGAAGACCAGTTTGAGCTGCTGCTGGCATGAGACTGTAAGATTAGGAAGCCCAGTATGGCTCTGTTTCTGTGCATTCAGAATCTTTAAACTTTCTTAGGTCTATATGGCTCAGGAAAAGGTTAAGATAGAGATATGATAGGATGAAAGGATAGAGTATTGAACCTACTTTTAAAGAGCAACAACTTGCTTAAAATGTTTTACATTGCTATGGATATTAGTTTATTGATACAAATTTAAAGTTAAATATTATATCCTTCTGAGGTCTTTGATGTAGTTGAAGACTAGATAGTTATAATTATGGTTTTCTTTGGTTATGATAAGAGATAAGGTAGATATGAAACCCGAGACTCACAAATATAGGATAAATAGGACATCTTTAATTTTTGCCAAATACAAATAGACTAGATATTATAACTGTAATTCTTGCTTGATAACTCTTCTATTATATGTAATTTTGCTATGTTAAAGTTAAACCCTTCCTTTTTGATTAGACAGAAAAGGGGAGATGCTGTGGGATATTTTCTATGTTGTGAATATGTGTTGCTCTGGTTGACTGATAAATAAAATGCTTATTGGTCAGTAGATAGGCAGGAAGTATAGGCAGGATAAGCAGACAAGGAGAATTCTTGGAAGAGGAAGGCTGAGTTAAGAGTCACCAGCCAGACACAGAGGAAGCAAGATGTGAAGGCAGAACTGAGCAAAGGTACCAAGCCATGTGGCTAAACATAGATAAGAATTGTGGGTTAAGTGTAAGAGCTAGTCAGTAATAAGCCTGAGCTAATGGCCAAGCAATTATAAATATTATAATCCTCTGTGTGATTATTTTATAAAAGACTATGGGACTGTGGGTGAGAAGTTTGTCCTGACTGTGGGCCAGGCGGGACACAGGAAATCTTCTGACTACACCTAATGATTGTCTGGATTTCCTCAGTGTCTGTTGTTTTGTCCCCCTTTTTGTTTCTGATTTTGTTAATTTGGATGTTCTTTCTTTGTCTTTTACTTAGTTTGGATAAGGATTTGTCTATCTTGTTTTTTCTCTAGAACCAACTCATTGTTTCATTGATTCTTTGTATTGTTTTCTTAGTTTCAGCCCTCAGTTTGATTATTCTCTGTTTGGGTGAGTTTGCTTCTTTTTGTTCTAGAGCTTTCAGGTGTGCTGTTAAGTCGCTAGTATGAAATTTTTTCAAATCCTTTATGAAGGCACTCAGTGCTATCAACTTTCCTCTTAGCAATGCTTTCATTGTGTCCCATAAGTTTAGTATGTTGTTCATTCAATTTCATTGAATTGTAGGAAGTCATTTATTTCTGTCTTTATTTCTTCCTTGACCCAGTGGTAATTTAGTTGAGAGTTGTTCAATTTCTATGAGTTTGTAGGCTTTCTGTAGTTTGTGTTGTTGTTGAACTCCAACTTTAGTCCTTGGTGATCTGACAAGATATGGGGGGTTATTCCAAATTATTTGTATCTGTTAAGACTTGCATTGTGACCATGTAAGTGTTCAGTTTTGTAGAAGGTTCCATGAGGTGCTGAGAAGATATATTCTTTGGTGTTTGGGTGAAATCTTATGCAGATATTTGTTATGTCTATTTGAGTCACAAAATTTCTTCCATTATTTCTCTGTTTAGTTTCGGCCTGGCAGACCTGTCCATTGGTAAGAGTGGGATGTTGATGTCTCTCATTATTAATTTATGGAGTTTGATATGTGATTTAAGCTTTTGTAACATTTCTTTTACAAATGTGGGTTCCCTTGGATTTGGGTCATAGATATTCAGAATTGAGACATCATCTTGGAGGGTTTGTCAGTTGATGAATATAAAATATCCTTCTCTATCTCTTTTGATTAATTTTGGTTTGCAGTCTATTTTGTTAGATATGAGGATAACTACACCAGCTTGCTTCTTAGATTCATTTCTTTGGAAAAGCTTTTACCAAACCCTTACTCTCCTGGGTGGACTGGGGGCAGGTGGACATGAGAACTTAACAATTGTGTTGGGGGTGAGTGGAGGGGGAGAGTGCTAAGAGAGATGACTGGAAAGTAAGACTTTTCGGTCAGGCAGAAGCCTGATGCAAGGGAAATTCCCAGGAGTCTACAAGCATGGCCCCAGCTAAGACTCCTGGCAGTAGTGGATACATAGCCTGAACTGGCCATCCCCTGTGATCAGATTGGTGACTACCCCAGTTGTCAGTGAAGAGCCTTCATCCAGTGACTGATGGAGGCAGATTCAGGGACCCACAGCCAAGTATTGGGTGTAGCTCATGGAGTCCTGCTGAGGAGAGGGAGAGGGAAAAGGGATTGTAGCAAATAGGGGGGTCTGAGATATCACAGGAAAAAAACACAGAAAAGACTGCCTCATGGGAGCTCACAGAGTCTGAACCAACAACCAGGGAGCCTGCATGGGACTAACCTAGGCCCTTTGCCTATATGTGACAGTTGCGTAGTTTGGTCTATTTGTGGGACACCTGGCATGGGAATAGGGGCTGTCCTTGGTACTTTGGCTGGCTCTTGGGAACCTAGTCCCCATGCTGGTTTGCATTGCCCAGACTGAATACAGGGGAAGGTGCCTGGTCTACAGTAGCTTGATATGCCATGTTTTGCTGATGCCTGTGTGAGGCCTGTCCCTTTCTGAGTGGATGTGGAGGAGATGTAGGTTGAGGTGTGGGGCAGGGAGGAGACATGGGGAGTAAGTGGGAGAAGAGGAGGTACAGGAGGCTGCTGTCAGGATGTAAAATAAATAAAACATGTTAAAAGTTTTATGTGATATTATGTGTATGCATATTTTGCTTGCATGTGTGCCTGTGCACCATGTGCATGCCTGGTGCCCGTGGAGGCCAGGTGAGGGCATTGGATCCTCTAGAGAGGGAGTTACAAATGGGTATGAGGCATCATGTGAGTTTTAGACATCAAACCAGGTTTGATAAAGATCACCCAATGCTCTTATCTGTGGAGTTATCTCTCCAGCCCCTAGATATATATTTATAGCTAAATAAATAATCTATACTATTTAGAAGCACCATTTAAAATAGGGGAAAATATCCACAGACCATATCTGATATGTGGTTAAAATGAAAAATACACAAAAACTTTAGTATTCAATAGTCCAAAAACAAACAACCTGATATTTAAAATGGACAAGGGATCTGAGTAGACATTCCCTCTAGTAAAACATACAGTTGACCACTAGGTACATGGAAAGCTGTTCACTATCTCTAAAGCTAATAGAATACAGAGAAAAAAACCACAGTAAAATGTCACCTCAGACTTGTGGTAATGACTATCAACTTCAAAAACCATGACACGTATTAGAGTAGATCTGGAGAAACTGAGCCCTTGTAATATAATCCAGCAATCCTACTTCCAGATATATTTAGAACAACTGAAACCCAGATCTCAAAGGGATGTTCTATCTTCAATGTTTATGGCAGCACTTACTTAATATAGCTAAGGCAGGGAAGCATGCTAAATGCATATGATCAGGTGAATTGCTAAATGGCAAGTAATGTAAGTGTAATGGGATGTTATTCAGACTTTTAAAGAATGATATCCTGTCATGGGTGACAAAATGAATGAACCTCAAGGACATCATGATTAACCTAAACTGCATACAGAAGAAATGCATAAAGTCACTGCTTTGATGGGCTGACGATAGTCAAATTTGTAGACAGAGAATCCAATGGTAGTTACAGAGGCTTTGGAAAGGCTAACAGGCAAGTCTTGGCTAAAGAGCACAAACCTCCAGTAAAAGAAGACGAATAATATGGAGAGCTACTGTACAATGTTTACCTAAGTGAAACAACAGTTTATTGTTTACTTTCAATTTGCTGACAGAATAAATCTTGTGTTACATGTTGTCATTGCATACAAAAATAGTAGAAGGGCAGGAGGAATATTCAAAGTGATGGACCAGCTCTTGGTATAAATTAAATCAATCACTTTACAATTACAGCTTTTTCTCCAAATATACCAGTTAAATATATACATTTTGGTCTGTCAAACATATCTCAATAAATAGAAAATTTTGTCAGTGATGAGGAAGAGGATGATGAAACACATTTGAATAGCCATTTCTACTTTACCTCATAAATAGAAGTAGAACTCAGAAGGTGTGCAGGGAGGAATTTGCAGTCAGACACATTGGTTCAAAGATCAGAACACACAGCACTCCAAATCAGATAACTGGTCCCTTTCTTCTCTATCTCCATTTATTGTTAAATGGCCACTAGGTACATTTATTGCTATGCTTGGTTCCCTCAACTTTCAATGTCTCTTCAGCCTTGGTATCTGCCACATGCAGCAGGACAGTAAAGGAAGTAGACTAGAGAGGATACCTTGCATTCAAGGATACCGTGAAGATGAGATAGGGAATGTATATTCATCATTGGGGAGGGTAATAGTGATGAAGGGTTTGTGTGACTGAATTATAGGGAAAACAAGGGAAGGCTTAAAACGCAGCAACTTTAAGGAGAGAGATTAGATTTTGTTTAATATTTAGTCACCTTTCCATTACTATAATGAAATGCCTGAGGTAATTAATTATAAAATGCAAATATTTATCTTACAAAGGAGACAAGAGTCCCACATTCCCGTTAAAGAACACACCTCCAATGACTGAAAAGCCTGCCAATAGGCCCCACCCTCCACAGAATCCTTTCTGTCCAAATTCTGACAAAAGTCATTCCCAGTAGGCCTGTGGAGTCACTTTAGTTATCAGTGAGGACATACACATGCAAATCAGAGTGATAAGAGCTGATAATGCTTTTCAAAGTTTATTATGACTTCTTGATGGAAGACAGTCCAAAATTCACCCAAAGTAGAGACCAGAAGACTAGTTAAAAAGTAAAATAACAAACTATACCTCAATTCTCAGAGAAAATTTTTCCCACATATGATATCATTAGTAATAAAAAAAAAAACAAGCTTTGTCCTAAACAGAGGTGCAAGGAGAAAAGCAGGCATTGTGTGCAGCATTTATAGTGTGGTTGAAGGGGCCAGGATGGCAGACAAGTGACAAATCTGGATCTTAATATAAGTAATGAGGGTGTGATCTGGCTGGTCAGAGAGATGTTTGAAAGGAGCAGCCAATTACAACCTTGGCTGCTACGGTCTCTTAGATAAACTATGATTTAATTTAGTGCGTTTCTTGACTTCTGCTATTTCAGAAGATACTTCAAAGCTCAAACACCAATCATTTGTTTTTCAGTCATGTATCTGAAACTTGCCTACAACTAGCTGATGTGCGCTGGCCTCAACTCCAGTTAAGTGTACATTCCAGCTTGAAGCTTCTGTGGTCCCATGGATAAACAGAGATATGGGTATGAACTTAATGTAGCTATGGCAGAAAAGAGGATCAAACAGAGGCACCTGATGTTTGCAAGATCAGAACAGAGTTGTTCTATGCCAGTTGCATACATAGTCCAATAGCCAAAGTCAATGCCATGCTCAAGTTCAGTATCAATTGGACAGGGGTGTACACTGCACATCCAGAGAAGATACTGAAATGACACGGGGAATGCTAACACATGCCAGCTATGTTTGCAGCTTAATATTTTGCTTATAGCAAGCTTGAAATTTGTAATATTTCTTAAATGAGTAATTCTACAGTTTCAGTTTACACTAGACTCAATAAGTAACATATCGAATCCTGTGTGTAGAGGCAAAGGGGAGCGAAGACTGGGGATAAATAAAGAGCTTACCATGCGGGAGACAAACACTGCATAGCATTGTCTTGTTCATGACCGCAGCAAAAAGAAGCAAAGCCAGACAAATAATGAGCATAAACTGCTGAGAGATGGAGAGTGAAGCAGAGGATTAGAGGAAATGAAAAGCCACAGAGAAAAGGATGAGGGAACAAAAGTAGAAGCATTTTGGAAGGGGTGTGTGTGTGTGTGTATGTGTGTGTGAGTGTGTGTGTGTGTGTGTGCATGCATGCATGTCCGTGTGTCTGTGTGTGTATGGTTTCTATTGCTGCCAACCTTATTTTTTGAGATATACTCTTTCACAGAATTTGGAACTTACTGCTATGTGTTAAACAGCTGGCCAACAAGCATCGAGGATCCACCTGTCTTTGTCTCTAAATATTGGAATTACAGATGTGAGCTACTATGCCATGCTTTCTTGGCAGGTACTGGGGAATCTCAACCCAGGTCCTCATGCTGGGAAAGCAAGGAATTTACCCACTTTACCCATCTTCCCAGCTCCTGAAAAAGAAAAGGCTTCAAGTCACAGAGGACTAACAGAGAAAAACAATAATTCTATGCAAACTAAGTTGACTCAAATTTTGCCAGGGCATTTAGCCCTACATGTGAATTTTAATAGTTTGTATTTGATAAATATAAAATACTAAGGTCTTGAATTGTATTCACCTAAGAAATATAGGATAATATTGTTAGAAAAAAGATTAAATCTGTTAAAAACTCTATAAAGGTAATTAAGATAAGATGGTTATAAAGCAAACTTAGCTTTTAATTAGAATAAAAATCACTTCTTGTTGATAATTTTAGCTGGCCAGATTTCAAACACTATATTAGGTGATGATCACATGCTTCATGACAGGATTATATTCTTCCACATAAACCATCCTAGCATGCATTATAATCATAAAATTATTGGCTGCTTAACAAATTATATTCAAGTAACATTCAAATTTTACACTTGTCTATAAACTAGCATGTCAACTCTCAATTCTACTAAAATACACTAAATCCTGCTTTCATTCACCACATCAACTGCTCCTTTGTTCACTCAGTTTGTTGAGTGTCTGCTAGGTACCAGAAACTTAACTCCAGTATTTTCCTGAGTGTTGTTACAATGAGTAAAGTCCTCCTTAAAATGTGTTACTAAAGCTGGGGGGGTAGCTTTATAGGACATGCACATGAAGAACTGAGTCCTGACCCCACATCCCCTCCCACATACAAAAATCCATACACGATGCATGTGCATGTAATCCCAGCATTAGTGTGGTGGAGACAGATATGGAACTCTATAGGCAGGCAACCTAGCCTACTTTGCAATTTCCAGGCCAGTGTTACATCTTCATCAAAAATAAATGTTTTTAAAGGTTACTGTCTCAGAAACAACATCTGGAGTTGCTGTCTGGCTCCCACACTTGCATAAGTATCTGCAAATATGCAAAAATGTACACACACACACACACACACACACAATGCCTTAAGATGCTGGGGGTGAGCACACCTTTAATCCCAGCACTCGGGAGGCAGAGCCAGATGGATCTCTGTGAGTTTGAGGCCAGTCTGGTCTACAGAGCCAGATCCAGGACAGGCACCAAAACTACATGGAGAAACCCTGTCTCGGAAAACAAAAACAAACAAACAAACAAAAAGTTGCACAGTCATAGCTATGGCTTAATTTTTTTATTACAGCACAAAAATTCCACTAAATTAATAACAATTGATAGGAAGTGTTCCTCAAATTTTAATTCAGAGGTCAATTGTTCTAAATTAAAGCTTGAAGAATGCTTTATGCTTCCCTCTAAAATATTTAGCTAGCCTGGAGATTGTGTGTGCTGTGGACACTTTAACACATAATTAGGTCCTAAGGTCTCTGCCCTCCTGAAGAAATTAATGTTGTGTTCCTGAGACTGAGTTGATTATTCTAAGAGTGAACATCTAATAAAAAGAAGTTCTCCCCATTTCCTCTCTCTGTCTCCAGTGTCCATTTGTCCTTTTTCCATGGGTGAGGGAAAGTTCATTTCGCACTCTTGATTCTCCAGTCTTGCAAACCATAAGACAGTTAAGCTTCTACTCTCTGCAAAGTTTACTGTCTATAGCATTCCATTATGGCATCAGAAAGTAGACTACCACAGAGTAATGGAAATAATCAGAGATAGAGATTTTAGTAATAGGTACTACTACTAACTATAATAATGTAATAATAATGTCATATAGCCTTTTCTCACAATATCCTGACTAACTGAGACTATCATTGCATATTGCCTCTGGAGAAAATTGTTCCAATGATAAGGTGTGTAAAAAAGAAATTTAGTTCTTGGCACGTATTTGGGTGCATAAGTAAAGGACAAGATTGATGGACACCTAGAACAGGAAAGACTTTTATAAAACATTTGTCAGTAGCCAATGAAAAGCACAACATAGGAGCTCATTCACTCAATAGAAGAGGCTGAACCAATAGAGGCAGTGAAACAGTCTTACCTTTCAACATCTTTGATGGGTGCATAGTGAAGACCCACTTTGAGCCCATTTTATGGAGCTTTCTTGGTAGCAAAAACATAAACCATTCATATCTTCATCCTCTTGCCAAACTCATAAAATATTGTTCACTGTTCTAACATACCCCAATGAATATTCAATAAACACAAGATTGGGCTATGAGGAAGTTATATATACATAAACCCCTATTTATGCTATCACAATTTTGCATTTTCTCATTTCCTGAGCCATGAAGTTGTCTATGTTGCTAATGTACAGATTTTCTGCCATTTGCTATCATTTCTCAGAAACTGTTAAAACATAATCCTATGTTTGCTGTGAAATTAGCCTTGAAAAGAAAGCTGCTGAAGAGCACATAGCACCTTTAGTAATACACACCTCCCCATGCCTACTGCCTTCCTGTACAAACAGAAAAATATTATACTTATCTAGTCAGTGAACAAACATATTATTAAACACTCATCCTGTGCCAGGCACTGGGCTTGCTACTGAGCTGCACATATGCTTGGGAGAGATAGAAGCCAGTTTTCTCCTGGAGGTTACTGAAGGGCAATGAGCAAAGACAGACTGCTCACTCTCCCTGCTCTACAGATACTGCACTGAGAAGCATAGGGTAGGTGAAACAGAGGTGGGAATGTGGACAGGAGTAAGCTCAGAGAGGCCTGTCAGGAGGCTATTGGGACAGCATGGAGGCGGGACCTATGCTAGAGTGTGATCAACCAGCTATATGAAGTAAATTTTATGGGGAAGATTGTTTGGAAGGATTCAAGGATGGCAGCACAGTTTTTTGGTTTTGTTTTTGTTTTGTCATTGTTGTTTTTGTTTTGTTTTGGGCCAGTCTGGTAATGATTGGTAAAGTCATTAACTGAGATGGGAAACTTTAAGAACACATGCTGGGAGGCATTGACAAATTTACCAGTTAATACTGAACCTATCTTTAAGTTTGAGATGCCTAAAAGACAAGTGAAGTTGTTTGGTAGATAAGGTACATGACATTAGGTATTAAGGTGCTTAATTAAGACAGGGACTTGCTATAGTTTTTCCAACTCAACTACTTGTAGTTCAGGCTGGTCTTGAACAGCCTTTGTAGTTCAAGCTAGCTACCCTTAGTCTTACAATTTTCCTTGCTTAGCATCCTGAGTTATGGATAAGCATGATGATCCACCCAGCCCTACTTGGGCATCATCTTCTAGCAGCAGTATATAGACTATATTTAAAGCCCTGACACGAGATGAGGTAATCAAGGGAGTAATTTGCATACAGAAGATACTTTAGTGTCAAGATATGTTTTCTCAATGGAACTTTGGCTTAAACTTGACACTTTGAGCTCCACTCTGCTGTGTTTCTGACAACATTGTTGTCTTCTAGAACTCACAAATAGCTCTTGCATGGATGCAGCTAAGACCATGCTAGCATCCCTACGGGCTGCTATGCTCTCTCTCTTTGCTGCTCTTGTCTAAACATGCACCTAACCTCTTTGCTTCTCTATTAGCTAAGACATGATAGTGTAGATGAAATGACTAAAATAGGTGCTCATCCCCAGGGGATCATGTGCCTGAAGGGGGAACTTATTAATATTATTCAAGATAGTTTTTCCAACTCAACTACTTGTATGATGATCTCCCACTTGAGCTCAGGCACCAGACACTGTTCTCTGCTGGCCACTCTCAGCCGGGCTTTATCTGGCAAACCTTTCTCTTCCCCTTCTCAGCTCCTTTCACCTTAGTCCTCAAAAAGCCACTTTCTCCCTTTTTTTTGTCACTCAATTTAGCATTTGCCTTAATACCTGCATTGTTTACATACTCTTGGTCTTATCTTCAACTCAACATGGTAAACTATTTTCAAAATGAAGGAGCAATTTTTCTCCTAAGAAAGACTTACCACCCCCCAGAATTTGAAAACCACTGTAGCTTTCCTTAGAGGATACCACAGACTTTTGTCTAATTATATTCATGTTCTGTGAGAATTGTAGATTCTGTTTCCAAGGAACTTCCTAAACTTGTACTGTTCACGTTCATGTATGGTAATTTAAAAACCCTTCATCAGTTGCTGGGCATATCGACTTATTATTACTTTTGTTACCTGAACTTTCACTAAGCAAACTACTACCCACAGCAAAGAGGAGCATAAATAGTCTAATCTTTTTTTTTATTTTTCAGCTTCTCTGCTCTTTCTAGTTATAAATCCCTCAATTCTAATCTAATAGTGAAATAGAAATAATAAACAAAGTACAAACAGAAATTTCTGAGAAAGTGCATAGTCACAGAAGCTAGGAAGATCTGTGTTGTTCCACTGCCCTAGCTGCTACTGAAGTAAGGCTGAGATTCTTGTCCAGTGATACCCACTTCCTTGCCTATAAAAGCATGGTCATCATCCTGGAGACTTGATAGGAAAGGACAATATTTGCAAATCTCAACTATGTAATGGGCCCTAAGTCCTTATAAAGATCTGAAAATTTCAATCCCTGGCTTTGTTGTCCTTGTCGCAGCTATGGAAGTTGGTCTAGCCAGTGGGTCACAGGTTTTTATATAAACAGTATCCCTAGAAAATGCAGGAAATGTTCTCAGGGTTTTCTATATCTCACACGAAGATTACACCTGACTCCCATCTGCTGTGGCAAAGTCACAGGGCTCCTGCTCTTGGCACTAAGCCTGCGCTGTCACAATTGCTGACAGGTGAGGCCCCCTGGCCCAAGATCAGAAAGCTTGCTTGGACTGCAAGTGAACCCCTTCCTCTGTCAGCTGTCACAGCTACTCTTACATGGCCTCATTCCAGGAAAGGTGAATCTTATTCAGGGCAGTAGCAATCTGAATGATGGCTGTATGATGATTAGGCTGTGTGTAGGGTTTCATAGACCTGGTCTGTTCTCTGGGGGTGTGCTTACAAATGGATCCTCCCATCATACTTCAGGGTCACACCTGAAAGCTTTGAGCCTGACCATCCAGCTGATTAAGTGAAGTTTGGTCCTAAAAAGGGCTCGACTTCATCAGCAGAGCCACCTGTCAGGTGACAGGCCAGGCTCAGGGTATGGCTGCCTGGCAACATGGTGAGTGCCACCTGTTAGTTGGGATTTCAGCCAGTCTTTCTAACTGTAGAGCCCTGGTTTTAAACATGAAATAAAGAGCTGTGTAAAATCAGTGGTCCGCCCTGAGCATTCAATCAAAAGATTCCATCAATATAAAAACACAGTACATATCATTAAAGAGCTATAACCTGTTCTGTTTTCCTCCTGTAAGCATAAGCATCCTCTGACACTGTCATCTATAAGACACACAACAATTAAATGTCTTCTCTAACTCAGATACAGACTTTCTCTCTCTCTCTCTCTCTCTCTCTCTCTCTCTCTCTCTCTCTCTCTCTCTCCCTCCCTCTCTTTCACATACATACATACATACACACACACATCCTTTTCATTTTGGGTAAAAAACAATCTACACTCAGAAAAAGGCTTTCAAATACCAACTATCTAAAATTAGGAATCTCTGTTTGCTAACTGAGCCTGGGAATAATTTTAAAACTGTAAAAGTGCCAAAGTAATAAAATCAGAAGAGACAAAAGTAACTGCCTTACATAACTTTTAGAGTAACAGCTACTGTGATCTTAAATTTATATATTTTCATTCCTTTGAAAAGAGTGTCTTTGAGCCCAAGACCATCTAGAAGCTGAAATGGACTCATATATCAAAAGCTCTCACTGCCCTACTGTTTTGACTACTATCTAACTGCCATTAAAATTATAGTCAAGCCGGGCGATGGTGGCGCACGCCTTTAATCCCAGCACTCGGGAGGCAGAGCCAGGCGGATCTCTGTGAGTTCGAGGCCAGTCTGGTCTCCAAAGTGAGTTCCAGGAAAGGCGCAAAGCCTCACAGAGAAACCCTGTCTCGAAAAACCAAAAAAAAAAAAAAAATA